>JAQNDB010000791.1:0-66465 GCA_029204045.2 Tillandsia leiboldiana
CCGACACTCAGCTGCCGCCACGTGTCCTGCGCCGGGTTTATGCACTCGCAGGCGGGGGAACTCCGTGGACCGAGCCCCCACGCCCGCCAATCGGAGAACGAAAGTGGTCCCGCCAGAATTTCCGTGCACGGCGCTTACAAACAGTTGCACCCGACGGTCAAATTAGGGAACCGCGCATTCACAGGGACAGGCAATCCCCGCTGGCCCGTGTCCCTGCACCGGGCTATGCACCCAGCCGCGCCGTCCGTGGACCGAAACGTCGCAGAACCGGCCAATTACAGGCCGCACGTGGCAAGCCGGCGGTCCACCGACACCCCCGTGCACCAAAAAGTTCCGAAAACTTTCCGAAGCCCGTTTTTGGTCATCCGGACTCCAAATTTAAAAGCAAATAGCCGTTTTTTCAAGCGTTTTTTCCGGGCTGAATCCAATTCCAACCTCTGTTGGCCTGAAATCCTTCTAAAAATTTCGGCAAACTGCAGCCGAAAGCCAAACAGTAAAAGATAACCACACTGGGTCCATATTTGGCAATCCCCTTGAGACACCATGGACCAGCATACACCAACACTAGTGTTGTAAACAGTGGATTAACAGGAAATCTAAACGGGGTTTGGGTCTCAAACAATAGGTGTATACTTATAAAAAAACAATCTCAGTGCAAAATAAAAACCAATGCGGAAAATAAAAACAGCACACCGAGATATACGTGGAAACTCCAATCCAGGAGAAAAACCACGGGACCAACACGCAATAACAATCCACTAAGAATAGAAGAATAACAAGGTGATTACCGACTCCACGGACTCAACCCCTCCTTCAGCTTCTTCGGACCTTGCGCTGACCGGTTGGATATCCACGCAATAACAATCCCTAAGAAAAGAAGAATAACAAGGTGATTACCGTCTCCACGGATTTAACCCCTCCTTCAATTTCTTGGACCTCGCGCTCCACCGTTTGCACGTCCACTGCACACGTTCGAATCCACGAACGCCACTCGAATCCACGAGCACACGTTTCGAATCCACGAAACGCCTTTAGCACACCGAATCCACGATGCCACGTCGAATCCACGACGCAAACTCAGTCGATAAGAATATTGACTTCGATGGTGATCCTTTGCTTAGATTCTCATTGAGGAACCGTAAGAGAAATCTCTAAGCAAAGATTAGATCAATTCGACAAAAGATATGTTCTTGAAAGAACCGTCGAATTGACCTAAAAGAGGCTATAAAGAAGAACGATAAAAACCTAGCCTCTAGGGTTGCTCTCAAGTGTTTTATTAATTAATCGGTAGAGCTCCCACGTTTTTGAGAAACCCTAAATGTCTATTTATAGTTTAGAAACCTTTGGAAAGAGATAAGAATCAAAAACATACCTTATCTGGAAATTTTCAGGACGGCGATCCGGATCGGATTTACTGCGATCCGGATCGTCGTAACGAGTGACGATTCCAGAAAACCAGGGTTCGGGATCCGGATTGCAATGCCCGATCCGGATCGTTCATGAATTCAGCAAAATTCCATGTTCGGGATCCGGATCGAAATGCCTGGATCCGGATCGAATTTGCCAATGAACAAGCACCCTTCGGGATCCGGATTGGACTGTCTGATCCGGATCCTGAACATGTCCCATGTCGAGTTTTTTGATTTTTATGCAATTAAAAATTCATCCAAGTGTTTCTACACTCTAAGAAAGTATTCGGATCACCAAAATTATTTAGTTAACCATACCTGATCCTTTTGAATACTTTCTTCTTGAGATTGATGTACTGATCCACAATTCTTCAACTTCAATCTTCAAGACTCAAGACACGAGTGTCAACTTGAGCTCTTGTTGAATCTTCTCTAAGTCTTTGATTGCTGATTGACCATTTGATCCCTTTAAGACTCCGGACTCAACTCACTGACTTGACTCACGAAATATGCCAACCCCAAAAATGCCGTAACAATCCTCCCCTTTGGCAATTTCGTGACAAAACCCGAAAATACATAAAAGCGCTCAAGTCACTCATCTTAAACCAAAAAGTCAAAATTCAATGTTATCACCAAAACATTGATTTTCTTTGCGGTGAAAGATCCAATAAATACAAAATTATATTTGAACCAAACAGCCCTAGAACATACTCTATGACTTAGGACTTGGAGTCTTATAGTGATGTAATTCCTGCAAAACAAACTCCAAACAAAATCAAACGTTAGTCGTTAGAGATTAAAATCCTACATTTGATTCGTCCTTTTGGTTCTTTGTTTTTCGGCTTTTTTTTTTTTTTAATCTTTTCTTTATCTCCCCCTATCATGAGCATCTCTAACATGTTCTCTATGTCTCCATCTTCTCCCCCTGTCTTGAGCATTTATGTTCTCCCCCTTTGTGATACGATCATTATTTTCTATTCTCCCCCTTTTTGTCACAAATTGTCAAACAGTGAACATACTAGACAAAAGGAAATCACTAACAGCATTAGTTTATAGAGAAAGAGAGATAAAGGCTCAGTTCCGGTATATAACAAAAATGCAGATTGCGTACCTGTACCAGAAAGCAAAAATCAAATAATTTCTTGAAACAAATCCAGATTTTAGAATCTTTTCAAATACCGATTTGTATTCCATCAAGAATCAATTTAAGTGCTTTAAACAATGAATTCACACAGATGCCATTCAATCCAATTAATTTCACAAAATAAAAAGATTTACTCCTAAATCATGAAAAACAAAGATAAAATATTATAAACAGTTTTTCATGTTATATCGTCAAACACAAGTCATCAAAAATAGTCTTGAGATCCAAAGTCTATCAAGATGTAACGGATTTACAAAGATGACTTACAGAGATTTCCAAATGACATCAATTTTGAATTTTACCCTTTCAAATTTGAGATAAGCACTAAAATACCTAAGGGTGGCTCTTTGAGCATCTTTCAACTATCCCACCTTATACCAACCAGGAGATTGTTCAAAATAAGAGCTTTAAATTTAAATCTCCGAATGCTTCAACTAAACAAAATTTCATAAATAATTTTCAAGCATCCATAACATGTGGTAGCTTCACACACAGACCGGACGACCGGGGTGGCAGCTCTTTCCAACATGTGGTGGTAGTTTTCACACTCCTTTCGGATGTAACTCTTTCCACATCTTTTGCAAATCATTTCATTACCCTTGTAAGAATGCAATCTCTTACGTGAAAGAATTAAATCCCAAATTTTAGTCTATCGGTTTGTCTCACGTTTATCACAATGAATTCACACAACCGAGATAGATTAAGCATCTAAAGATCACACATGATTTCTAAAATTTGATGCTTATAATATCAAAAACTCCTATAATGAAGTATCTTCAAGATTATGATTATGGAGTAAAGTTGATAATCCAAATAAAATTAATTTGGAGTGAATAAACGTGAAGCCCTTTTTATTCAATGCACTTGTTCAGTAAAAACCCTTTTGTTCAAAAACAAAGTTTAAAAACGAAGAGCATTGAAAAACATGTAATGCAAAGATTAAGAAAGATATGAAGGGAAAACCAATCAAAGCATTACATACAGTCATAAGCTATTTAGAACTTAAGACAAGGAAAGATATCACCTTTCCGAATCCAAAATCGCTGGATTTTGGGTTGTCTTGATTCGTTGTGGCCGGGGGTTGTCCGCTTTGACTGTTGGTCCACCTTAGGTCTTTGCCTCGTAGTGATCCACTTGTATGATTGATATTGTGGCTCGGACCTTTGGTGGGTTGAGTGAACTCCTTTGACTGATGTGTCTTTTGATTCCGTTGAGTTCGCTCCGTAGATGAAGTTGCCGAAGGACTCTTCTTTCTCTTTTTCGGGCAATTCTTCACCAAATGTCCTTCAAGTCCACATAAGTGACACGTTCTTCCTTTCAATTTGAATGTGGAACTTGAAGCATGCACAGTTTGATCCTTTTTAAAACCCAAACCAACCTTGCTTGTTTGACCTAATCCGCACATACAATCTAGTTTCTTGGAAACGGTTGAAAGCCTTTGTATGTCGGATTTGAGTTCATGAGCTTGCTTGGTCAATGCTTGGTTGGTGACATGAATCTCCTCAAACTGTTTTTCTAGAAAACCAATCTTGTCCATATATGATTTAGCGTTTGTCTCCGATTGGTTTATCTTTTCTTGGAGGATTTTATTATTATCCAATAAAAGCTCTCGTTCCTCCTCGAGATCATGAAGATTGATCTTTAAAGCATGATTCTCGTCTTGAATCTCAAGTCGTTGCTTCCTCAACTTCTTAATATGCTTGGCCATCTTCTTAGATTCCGCAAGAAGTTGTTGATATGCCTCAACGAGTTCTTCTTCGTCCGACTCCCCCCTCACTTGATGACTCTCCGTTGGATGTTGATGTTTTCATGCAAAATCAAAGGAATAGAGTCAGTGATTAAAGATGATAAACAAACATTAGAGGAGGGAATTTGAGAGGCGTGTAAGGCAACGGCTTTTTCCTTTTTACTTGAGGTCGATTCATTAGAGGTAGAATCGTCCCAAGTTTTCGCTTGCAAAGCCTTCTTTTTATATGATTTCGGAGAAGGAATTCCGTTGAAAAATTGGTCGTAGCCTTTGCATCTATAGCATTGGATTTCCCCTTCGAAATCATCTTTTTCTTTTTCTTTAGAAGGTTTTGCAAAGCTTTTGAGGTTAGAGGATTTAGAACCCGATGATCCTTTAGAAGGTTTCGTGGATGAAGATCCATCGGTTCGATTCTTCCAAAACTTCCGACGAAATTTCTTTGTGATCCGCGCCAATTGTTCTTCAAAATCGGCAAAAGAGATTTCATCGTCGGAACTCGATTCGCTATCTTCTTCCTTTGTTGATTTGAATGCAATACCTGTAAGCTTAGAAGAAGACTTGGAAGAAACTTGATTAGTAGGAAAAGTCATTTCACAAGTTTGCAAAGCACCTACTAATTCCTCTACTCTCAACTCATCCGGATGACTAACGGTTTCAATGGCGGTAACTTTTGCCCTAAACCGTTCCGGAAGAGTCCGAAGTATCTTTCTTACAATTTTTGACTCCGGGATCTTTTCTCCTAAATTAGCACATGTATTTATTACATCTTGAAGTCTAGTGTAATAATCTGTAAACAATTCATGCTCTTCCATATGAATAGAGTCAAATTGACTTGTAAGCATCTGGAGCTTTTGAATTTTTACAAGATTAGTACCCTCATGTGTAATTTTGAGAATATCCCAAATTTCCTTCGCGGTTTCACACGCGGAAATTCTTGTGAACTCAGTCGAGGAAAGAGAATTAAATAAAGCGTTCATACCTTTCCCATTGTAAGAAGATCTTTCAAATTCCTCTTTGGACCATCTAGAGTGAGGTTTTGGGGTAGTAGAATTTCCTACTTCCTCAATAGGATGCACCCAACCGTATTCCACGGATTGCCATACTCGCTCATCAATTGCGATGAGAAAAGCTCTCATCCGCACTTTCCAATAAGCATAATTAGTCCCATCAAAAAGAGGAGGTCTATAAATATTACCACTTTCACCCATCATGATAGATAAACCTAAAACCCGCTCTGATACCAATTGTAGGTTTTTATATAGGATCCACAAGGATCTAAATAGGTACTATCAAACAACTAGAGGGGGGGGTGAATAGGTGTAATACTTATAAAACCAATCTCAGTGCAAAATAAAAACCAATGCGGAAAATAAAAATAGCACACCGAGATATACGTGGAAACTCCAATCCAGGAGAAAAACCATGGGACCAACACGCAATAACAATCCACTAAGAATAGAAGAATAACAAGGTGATTACCGACTCCACGGACTCAACCCCTCCTTCAGCTTCTTCAGACCTTGCGCTGACCGGTTGGATGTCCACGCAATAACAATCCACTAAGAAAAGAAGAATAACAAGGTGATTACCGTCTCCACGGATTTAACCCCTCCTTCAACTTCTTCGGACCTCGCGCTCCACCGTTTGCACGTCCACTGCACACGTTCGAATCCACGAACGCCACTCGAATCCACGAGCACACGTTTCGAATCCACGAAACGCCTTCAGCACACCGAATCCACGATGCCACGTCGAATCCACGACGCAAACTCAGTCGATAAGAATATTGACTTCGATGGTGATCCTTTGCTTAGATTCTCATTGAGGAACCGTAGAAGAAATCTCTAAGCAAAGATTAGATCAATTTGACAAAAGATATGTTCTTGAAAGAACCGTCGAATTGACCTAAAAGTGGCTATAAAGAAGAACGATAAAAACCTAGCCTCTAGGGTTGCTCTCAAGTGTTTAATTAATTAAACGGTAGAGAACCAACATTTTTGAGAAACCCTAAATGTCTATTTATAGTTTAGAAACCTTTGGAAAGAGATAAGAATCAAAAACTTACCTTATCTGGAAATTTTCAGGACGGCGATCCGGATCGGATTTACTGCGATCCGGATCGTCGTAGCGAGTCAGACAATTCCAGAAAAACAAGGGTTCGAGATCCGGATTGAAATGCCCGATCTGGATCGTTCATGTATTCCAGCAAATTCCCATGTTCGGGATCCGGATCGAAATGACCTTTGATCCGGATCGGATTTGCCAATGAACAAGCACCCTTCGGGATCCGTATTGGACTGTCTGATCCGGATCCTGAACATGTCCCATGTCCAGTTTTTGATTTTTATGCAATTAAAAATTCATCCAAGTGTTTCTACACTATAAGAAAGTATTCGGATCACCAAAATTATTTAGTTAACCATACCTGATCCTTTTGAATACTTTCTTCTTGAGATTGATGTAACTGATCCACAATTCTTCAACTTCAATCTTCAAGACTCAAGGTCACTGAGTGTCAACTTGAGCTCTTGTTGAATCTTCTCTAAGTCTTTGATTGCTGATTGACAATTTGATCCCTTTAAGACTCCGACTCAACTCACTGACTTGACTCACGAAATATGCCAACACCAAAATGCCGTAACAATCCTCACTACAACAGTCTCTCAAAAGAGGAAATAAAACAACTAATCTACTGAAGCTCTCCTCTGAAGGGGTATCGCTACTCTCCAAACTTGGGTATGGATCTAGCTCGCGACTCCCTCGCCTCGATCAACAACCGCAGAATCAGCAACACCCGCTAAGACTCTGCAAAACAAATGAGAGGAAGGAAAAAGAAGGGGGAAAACCCCCAAAGGGTGTGAGAACTACACCAAAAATGGAGTTCTTAGTGGGTACCACCGCCCGGACCGACGGTCTGCCCACCAAGTCCTCAAGAGACAAAAACTAACCAAAGCCGTAAAGACTGATATAAAGAAGCTGGAGCCTCTCAACAGCTATCATGCCTCTATGCCTGCTATGCCTGCCATGCCTGTTATGCCTGCCATGCCTGCCTATGCCTGCCATGCCTGCTATGCCTGCCATGCCTGCCTATGCCTGCTATGCCTGCCTATGCCTGCCATGCCTGCCATGCCAGCCTATGCCTGCCATGCCTGCCTATGCCTGTCTATGCCTCTCGTACAACGGTCAACAACTCACAATGACCTTGGGACAACTGTCGATCCCCAAACGGTTCCCGACAACACTAGCACTGGTCTAGACACAGCTACTAGACTTCACTCGGCCCCCCCCCCCCTTGACACGAGTGCAACAATAATGCGAATATCTGTAATAAACCCAATCTGGTGCCACCAGTAAAACTGGCATTGCCTGCTCAGCGGAATCTGCACACATGGCTCGAAACCGCGGGATCGGCCCACATGGCTCGCATCCCAAAGTAAGTAACAGATCGGCATCTAAACCGTCCGATCGGAAACTAAAGTAAGTAACAGATCGGCATCTAAACCGTCCGATCGGAAACTAAAGTAACAGATCGGCATCTAAACCGTCCGATCGGAAACTCAAGAGTGGCACTCGAGGGGAGCGACCCACACGAGTAAAGTATCTCTGTATAGAAGGACTTTGATCAAGACTATGATCAAAGTGGAAAACTCTGTCCACTAAAGAAAAACCCGACCTCAATCGGATGCAAAAGTACTCAATAGGGGGAAACTCTGTCCACTAGAGAATTCAGATACCCAATCTGGTGCATAAATAAATATCCGGTCAACCGCCCAATATCCGCAGTTGCCGCAAAGCCCCACAACTAATCCAACCTGTCCCAGACACCAAGTCCTGACTACACTACCCAGATCCCTGCTCGAACCCGAGCAGACTGACCACCTGACTAACAAAGAAGGAGAAAGGAAAAGCATGGTTTCTCCTAAGTCAAGTTCCAATAAGTTGTGTAGCAATAAAAGATGGCCTAACTACATGTCCATACAAGCATGCTTTTGTCCTCAGAACGATAAAAGTGGGTGAAACATATATTAGCAAAGCATGCTAAAGTATTCCCACTATGGTATACCAATCTCACCCAAGTAGGCCATTCCTTGCTTACCTTTCGCTCATATCGGTTGTACATCAAATATGCCTGCTGTCAGTCATCAAGGGGTGACATCCCCACAAGTGCACTTATATTTGCCATAACATAATCATTGCCTTATACAGTTACTGATATTAAGCTTACCCACCTGAAGTGTTCAATCCAAGGCAAACCTGGGGTCGGTGAAGAGCGTGGCCACTTGCTCGCACAATCCGCTGAACCCGTATCCACGGTACATGTCGCGCCACCTCGGCTCCTTGCAGTGTTCCAAAAACACTCGCGAACCCTCCTAGGTACAACAAAAGGTCCAAAGTTACACTTTATGCTAAAATATTCAAGTATACACCAACCGCTGAAACCAGCCCTGAAGATGTGCAATTTTCACCTGCAGAACGGACTCTGAAAATCCACCAAAAATACGGACGCGATCGCCGCGTCGATCCCTTCGAAACGAGTACCTACACGCCAAAATCCGAGTCCCGGAGGCCAAGTTACCAATTCCACAACGCGGTGAGCGCAAAAGTCCACAATATACACATCTGTATCGCATTGCACAGGAGAACGGGAAAAGTATACCTTCGGGCAATTCCCGGAAAATACGGTGATAATCCTCGTGTCGAGTAGATGCAAAAACTGTAAAGGCACGCCTCAATCCGAGTCTCGTACACCAAGTTGCACGCGAAACGGTGCACGCCGCTGGAGTCCGTACGCAAAACGGAGCACGGTGCCGGAATCCGCACGCAAAACGGAGTCCGCACGCAAAACGAAGCATGCCGTCGGGGTCCGCACGCAAAACGGTGCAGTAAAACACGGTCCCTAACACAGATAAGAGCAATGGGTCAAACCAAAGTCCAAAAGAAAGCCCCAAAACTGTGCCAAAAATACCGTAAAAGTGAAGTGCGGAACCCACCTCGACTGCGCCGCGGCGCCCAACCGCTCGAGTGGAACACTTCGCGCGCTCCGCGAGGTCCACAACGCACCGCCGCACCCCACAAAAATCCCCTCCTCACTCCCTCTCTCACTCGGTTGGAGAAGAAAGAAAAGAAAATGGAGGAGGAATGGTGTGCGGGGAAGAAAGAAGAAGAAGAGAAGAAAGGGAGGAGGGGGGCTCCTGTGGACCGAGTCCACGGTGCACCGGCCCACTACCAGGCGGTCCACCACACTCGGGCGCGTGCACCCGGCCCAGGCACGCGCCTGCCTGCCCACGCGGCACGCGGCCAGCGTGCCACGCAGGCGCGGTTGCCACGCGCCACACGGGCGCGTGACACCCAGTCCCGCGCAGGCGCGGGACATGACGCGCGCCACACGGGCGCGCGCCCCCCCGCGTGACCGCGCGCGCCAGTGGGGACCCGCCACGTGGCGGCCCCCGCACGCCACGTGCCGTAGGCGCGCTTCCACAGCGCGCCTGCCTACCACGCCCACGCGCGCCGTACGCGCCTCGAACTGCGCGCGAGTGCCGCCCTGGAATCCGTGCCAAGTCGCCTCGAGATCCGCACACGAGCCTCGAAAAATGCACGCTTCAACCGGTCTCTGAAAAAAGCAAGTAGATAGTCCATTCTCAACGATTTCGCGCGCTGAATCCAAATACGATGTTCGATTCCCCAAATTCTTATCTGAAAATTTGCCAAAAGTCCCCGGAAAGCCCACTTGATCCGATTTTCGCGCCGGGTCCATTCCAAAAATCCGATTTGCCAATTTCCAGCTCTAAAAAAATTCCCGAAGGCATCCGGAGAGGTGATCCTTTATCTAAACTTCGCCCCGAGTCCAATTTAATATCCATTGCGCGAAATCACTTCTAAGCATTCGACGGGGCCATCTGACTATTCTCGTGATCCATTTAACACACCGAGTCCATCAAAAGTGCCCAATTGGTGTACAAACGCCACCGACATGCCGCATAGGCCTCTAGAAGCTGCTGGTCAGCCAGTAATCACCTCGTGGGGATCCAGGTCCTCACAGTACAGGTACACAATGTTCATATATGGTAAGAATGCTAAACCGACTTTGATTGATTTCCAAAGGTTATAAATAGATACTTAGGGTTTCTCAAGAGGGACCGACCAATTTCAGAAACACTTGAGAGCAACCCTAGAGGCTAGGTTTTTATCGTTCATCTTTTTAGCCTCTCTTAGGTCAATTCGACGGTTCTTTGAAGATATACTTTTTGTCGAATTGATCTAATCTTTGCTTAGAGGTTTCTTCCTTGGTTCTCTAATGATATTCTAAGCAAAGGATCACCATCGAAGCCTATACTTTCGTAACGGCTGAGTTTGCGTCAAGGAGTTGACGTGGCATCGTGGATTCGATGTGTTGAAGGCGTTTCGTGGATTCGAAACGTGTTGCTCGTGGATTCGAGTGGCGTTCATGGATTCGGACGTGTGCATTGGACCTGCAGTCGGTGAGCGCAAGATCCGGAGAAGTTGAAGGAGGGGTTGGAGTCCGTGGAGTCGGTAATCACCTTGTTATCTTTCAAATTCTTAGTGGATTGTTATTGCGTGTTGGTCCCGTAGTTTTTACCTCTGTGATGGAGTTTTTCACGTAAATCTCGGTGTGCTGTTTTTATTTTTCACATTTATTTTAAATTGTACTGAGATTGGTATTTTGGATATTGCACCTATTCACCCCCCCCTCTAGGTGTTTGAAAAAACCTATTTAGATCCTTGGGGATCCATAAACCTACAATTGGTATCAGAGAGGGTTTTAGGTTTTTCTATCATGTCGGGTGAAGGTGATAATATTAATAGACCTCCTCTTTTCGATGGGACCAATTATGCCTATTGGAAAGTCCGGATGAGAGCTTTTTTTCATCGCAATTGTTGACTGGGTATGGCTGTAGTATCCTAACTTTTCTGGTGTCGTTGTTGACCCTTGTCGTTTAGGGTTAATTGTAGGTGCCCTTTCTTATCGACTTTTGGTGAGTTGTATTTTAGTGCACGTTAGTATTTTTCGGTGATAGAGCTCGAAAAATGATGAATGGCGGTTCGATCGGATCTGAAATCGGACTTACGGATCTCCCGGAATGGGGGTTTGAAGCTCCCGGTGACCGTAAAGTGACCGAGTTTCGTGCATGGTAATTTGCACGATTTTCGAGGAATTCTGAGTCGGATCTTGACCTAGGGTTGAGTGGATATTTTTATATATATAGCACCCTTTTAGTAGTAACCTTTTTTTTTTCCTTTCGAGAACTCGAACGGAGAGGGAGATTTTCGAAATTCGAAAATCCGAATTTGGGGAGCGAGAGAAAAATTAAGGAGAAGGAAGAAAAGGGGGAATCCATCTCTCGTGGAGCTTTACGTTGGAGACGAGAGGGACGATCTACCTCCTCCTTCCACGCTGGATCACGGTAAGCGATCGGGGGAAACCCCTCTTGTTGTTTTTCCTTTTTGCAATTTCTGAGGGGTCGAGGATTTGGGTGTTGGTTGTTCGGCTGTTGCGCGCGATGTGGGTTTTGTTGTAACGGGAAGGCGCCGCCGCCGCCATTGTTAAACGGGAGGCCGCCGCCGCCGTTATCATATTCGCGGGGTCGTCGCAACAGTCGCCGTGGTCGCGGGGTCGCAACCGGAGCCGCGGAGGGCGGAAACGGAGAAGTACTATTCATCCCGTACGCCCGCACCCACGCGGTCCACCGGACCGGCGTTTACCCGGCGCACGTTGCCGCAGCCCGAAGGCGCGGACCCGGCGCACGGGCGCGTGCGCCAGCCCGACCCCGCACCCGCGCGGTCCACCGGGCCGGCGTGCACCGAGCGCACATTTCCGCAGCACGAAGGCGCGGACCCGGCGCGCGGGCGCGTGCGCCAGCCCGGCCGGCAGGTGCCGTCCACGCTTGGGCGTGCACCCGGCGCTGCCGCCGTGACAGGGAACCCGTGAGCCCGGTGTGCGCTCTGCCCGTGCACCGGCCCGGCCCTAACTGCCTGGTGCACGCGCCCGGGATGAGCCCGGTCTTCGCCGCCGCCTTCTCTGTGCTGTGAACCTGGTCCACGCCTCTGCCCGTGCACCAGCCCCCAGCCTAAGAGTCCGGGAGCTCCGTTTTCGGCCAGTCTCGCCCCGTTTTTGAGTGTTTTTGATCACGATGATATTTCTTAACAACGAATCTTAATGTAGTTTCTTTCGGGACAGAGTTTGGGGGATACGGGTTTCGCAGGGGACAGTGTTAGCTTATTAATGTTTATATTGGGGACTTTCTAGATCCGGGTGCCTCTAGTAACCGCTGGTTTAAAATGCTGTGGTTCTGTTCTTGGGTCTATTTTTGGGTTTTCTTTACTTCGCATTTCGTTTCAGGGGTCCGGAGGGGGAACTAATATTTCTTTGTTTCTGGGCAGATCGTCGGGGCTCGCGAGTATTTTTAGTCAATAAAGCTCGCGAAACGGAGACCGCCGGCGAAATCGGTTTTGGATTCCGACTCCGGAATCTCCTAGAATAAATTCCAGAAGGTGGCTAACGGTTCAGGCGATCAACGCGGGTTACCAGGCAGACCGGACCCCGGTTCGAACCCGATCTATTGTTTTATTGTTGACTAGAAGTGGGTCCGTTCCCTTTCTCTTTCTGACCGCTCGGGTTTTGTCGCAGCTAGGGAA
Source organism: Tillandsia leiboldiana (assembly GCA_029204045.2). Taxonomy (NCBI): domain Eukaryota; kingdom Viridiplantae; phylum Streptophyta; class Magnoliopsida; order Poales; family Bromeliaceae; genus Tillandsia; species Tillandsia leiboldiana. The sequence goes on from JAQNDB010000791.1 coordinate 12,956, forward strand.
ATCAAAGTCCTATATCTGTCTCAACCTTTCTCACTCTAGGGTACGACACCCCGAGCGCGGACGAGAAGCCAAGTCCCCCAACCCTACCCCCTTCCTCACCGATCGTGCGGAGGATCAAGGCGGCGAGACCAAGGAAAGAGAGGAACGACCTCACATCCCTTGAAGCCGAACTCGCAGGATCAGAACCATCCTCCCCTCAATCTACCAAGGTGAGCACGTTAGGGTTCTTGTTGTTGTCAATTCTTGTTTTTCGTCAATTCTTGTTTTGAGCAAACGATGGGGGAGGGGAGGGGCGACGTCATCGCCGGAGTCCGGCGCGCTTGGAGCCGCACGTGCGGGCAACACCGCATGCGGGCGGCACGGCCGCACGGGCCGCGCGGGGCGCACGCGACCAGCGTACGGGCGGCGTGGCTGTGCAGCCGCGCGGGGCCGGGGGCGTGCACCCCCGCATGCGGGCAACTCCCGCATGCGGGCGGCACGCTGCCCAGCCGCGCGGGGCTGGGGGCGCGCACCCCGCATGCGGGCAACACCCGCAGGCGGGCAGCATGCGGCCCAGCCGCGCGGGGCCGGGGGCGTGCACCCCCGCATGCGGGCAACAGTCGCTCAACCGTCCCTGCTGGTACCACTTCCAACCTCAGTCGCGAAAATTCCGCGATCAAGTCATCCTGCTGCGTGATCGTGCCCGCCGAAGTTCCTTCTGCTTGTCCCTTCCTGCTTAGAGCATCGGCTACAACATTTGCTTTTCCCGGGTGGTACTGAATGGTTAAATCGTAATCCTTCAGTAGCTCCAACCACCTCCTCTGCCGTAGGTTAAGCTCCTTCTGGGTGAAAAGGTACTTAAGGCTTTGGTGGTCCGAGAACACGTTGCAATGCACACCGTAGAGGTAGTGCCTCCATAGTTTCAGAACGAAGACCACTGCGGCAAGTTCCAAGTCATGGATCGGGTAGTTCTGTTCGTAATCCTTGAGCTGCCTTGAAGCATAGGCGATGACTCTTCCTTGCTGCATTAGTACTCCTCCCAGTCCTATTCGCGATGCATCGCAGTAGACTTCGTAGTCTTCCCCGGGGGTTGGTAAGGCAAGCACAGGCGCTCTTGTCAACCGCTTCTTAAGTTCTTCAAAGCTCTCTTGGCATTGGGCCGTCCAAAAGAACTTTACTCCTTTCCGGGTTAGGCGGTTCAGAGGGGTCGCAATCTTCGAGAAACCCTCTACGAAACGTCTGTAGTATCCCGCAAGGCCCAAGAAGCTGCGCACCTCTGTCACCGTGGTCGGCTGGGGCCAGTCGGTCACCGACTCCACCTTCTTGGGATCCACTGCGACTCCTGCTGCTGAAATGATATGCCCCAGAAACCCCACCTTGCAAAGCCAAAATTCGCATTTCTTGAGTTTTGCGAATAGCTCCTGCTCCCTAAGAGTTTGTAGAACTGTTCGTAGGTGCTCCTCGTGCTTCTCATCGGTGGTGGAGTAAATTAGGATGTCGTCGATGAAAACCACTACGAACTGATCCAGGAAGGGTCTGAAAACTCGGTTCATCATGTCCATGAACACCGCAGGGGCATTGGTAAGCCCGAATGGCATTACCGTAAACTCGTAATGGCCATACCGAGTCCGGAACGCCGTCTTCGGAATATCTTCGTCTCGGACTCGGAGCTGGTGGTAGCCCGACTGCAGGTCGATCTTTGAGAAGACAGTTGCACCCCGCAGCTGGTCAAAAAGGTCATCAATCCTTGGTAGGGGATACTTGTTTTTCACTGTGACTTTGTTGATTTCCCGATAGTCGATGCACAAACGCAAGCTCCCGTCTTTCTTTCGTACAAAGAGTACAGGCGCGCCCCAAGGGGACACACTTGGTCTGATAAACCCCCTGTCCAGGAGGTCCTCTAGCTGCGCCTTAAGTTCCTTCAGCTCCGCGAAGGCCATCCTGTAGGGGGCCTTCGTGATTGGTCGTGTGCCGGGTGGAAGCTCAATAGGAAAGTCAACTTCTCTCTCGGGGGGTAACCCAGGTAGGTCGGCCGGAAAGACATCTGGGAAGTCCCTCACCACAGGGATGTCGGGGAGTGCCGTGGAGGATCCGGCGGCCAGGGCCACCGACACCAAGTAGGCCATACACCCGCCCTCAACCAACTTCCTGGCTCGGGATGCAGGAATCATGGAAGAAAAGGAAACGCTCTTGCAAGCCAAGTACACGTTCTCCGGAAAATCGGGGTACATTAGTCGCACCTCGCGCTTCTCGCAGTCTATGACCGCAAGGTACCACGTGAGCCAATCCATTCCGAGCACTACATCATACTCTTTCAATGGAATGACTACCAGATCCCAGGGGCACGGAAGCCTTCCCATCCATATAGGGCAGGAAGGCACCATGTTGCGTGCCTCCAGGGATCCCCCCGCGGTGTGAACGGTCATCAGACTGGGTAAGGGTCTCAACTCAAAATCATGGGTCAGTGCGAAGTCTCGAGACATAAACGAGAGGGTCGCTCCGGTGTCAAAAAGGGTTCTAGCGCGATAAACGGAAGCAAGAGTGATACCTGCGACGACGTGCTCAGACGGGTGTGTCTCCTGCTGTCCCATCGCGTAGACGCGGCCTCCCGAAGGTGGTGGCTTTTCCCCTATAGATCGGGGTGCTGGCGGTCTGGGGGCTGACGTCATTGGAGCTTTCCCTCGCCCTGCGTGCTGAGGTGAGGGCACGGAGGCTGCAGAAGATGCGGTGCCTTGGTTCAGGGAACAGTTGAAACGGAAGTGTCCCTGCTTGCCACATCGGAAACAATGGTCCTGTCTCTTGGAGCAATCCATCACTTGGTGCGCCCCGCCGCAGATCACGCAAGAGCGATTTTCCGAGCGTTGTCCCTCTCCTGGCGCTCCCTTGGCTCCCTGTTGGGGCCTCCACCGCTTAGGAGGTCGATTCCCGCTGGAGGAACCCCCTCCCCCTGAGGTCATCTGGGTCCGCTTCCTGTCGTCTTGCTGGTGGGGGCCTTCCCTCCGGGCGCGCGTGACGGCAAAACCTCGTTCCACGATGGTGGCTCGGTCGACCACCTTTTGGAAGGTATGTAGGTCCGCCGCGTCCACCACTTGGAAAATGTCCGTCCTCAATCCATCCACAAACAGTTGTGCCTTATGGGATTCATCCCGAATGACGAACGGGACACAGTTCGCCAGTCTCACGAACTCCCTCTGGTACTCCATTACTGTTTTGGCTCCCTGCCTGATGTGGTTTAAGTCGTCCTCCAGTTGTTTCTTCACGTTATTGGTAAAGAACGCCCCGAATAGCTGCTGTTTAAAGGTAGTCCATGACGGAAGGGTAGCGCCCGACGCAGAGTCGGGGCGTACAGTCTTCCACCAAATGCGGGCATTCCCCTCGAGTAAGTGGGCGGCCAGGGGGACCCGCTCGTGGTCTTCCATCAATAGGTCCTCGAACAACTTCTCCATTGTATCTACCCATTTCTCCACGACCCAGGGGTCTGTCGTGTCCCCCTCAAACGTTGGCGGGTCGTATTTCTTGAAGTCGGCCAGGTTGGCGCGTACGCGGTCTCGCTCGCTTGGTAGATTCGCCCCCTCCTTCGCGACGTTGGCGGTCGCGGCGGGGGTGGGTACCACAACCGTCACACTTGGAGCAATTCCGACGATTGGTGTCGCTGCCGGCCCTGCCGTTGCCGTCGAAGGGGCCACCTCCGGCGCCGTCGGTTGAGTTAAGGGCACCTCAGGCGCCGAGGCCCGGGTGGGGGCAACCCCTCCTTGGGTCTCCATCATCGGCGGTCCCATTGCCGGTGCCGCTGGCCCCGGGAGAGGGCCCGGGGCAACCTCCGCCGTCGCGGCGGCCTGCTGTTGCTGCGTCAGTTGGCGCACGTGGTCGTTCAGGGCTGCCAACTGTTCCGTCATCTCCTGTAGCTGCTGCCTTAGGAGCTGATTCTCCGTAGTCATCGCTTCCGCTGCGTCCGCCCCCGTGTCCTCGGCTGTGGATCTAGTCCTGGCCATGATCTGAACATTTGTACGAACCAGTTACTCCTAGTTTAAACAAAATGGCACGCCGCTAGTGTTGGCACTAAAGGGATAAAAGAAAGAGAACACTAATCTCCCCCCCCCCCTTTTTGTCTCAACGAGCACTCGCGTTTTATTTATCCCGTGTTCACTTTATTACTCAGTAGCCAGAGTATTGCGCCCGTGGATGTTAGGCCCCGACTGTTGTGGTTAAAGTTTCCCGCTCTGATACCATCTTAATCTGTCACGCCCCGGGGGTTAGCATCGCGCGGAAGAGGAGCCACCGATGCCCCTGGTTCGACCATATATTTTTTTTTTTTTAAAACAATATTCCCCGGCGCGTGCCCAGACCCGCCGCATACACAAATTCGCTCTACAAACGGGCAGAGTCTCCTTTGTATATGCACGGCGTCTCAACTATAAGGTGCCTCACAAGGCGTAGCACATACAATCTCTAACCACATCAGTTGGGGTCTTGTACACATACAACCATACAATTCACTTGATATTCTAGCATTCACTTAAAGCATAAAGGCCGGTGTTTTGAAAGGATAAATAATCACAGGGTTTTGAAAGCGGCATCCACACGACGCCATCGTTTATGAAAACATTTCGCAAAATACATAAATCCCATAAGGTTTGTAAAGCTTGGTGCCCACACGACACCCATGTTTTAAAAGCAGTTTTCGCAAACGGTTTACTTTGCTTTTCATCGTTCAATACGGCCGAGTAAGAGAGAGCGTAGAATTCATTCAATTATTCAAAAGGAAAAAGGGCAACATCCACTTCGACCCCACGGGGGTGTCGCAAACCACAGCTAGCTATCATGAATAATAAAAGAAAAGGGAAAGAAGAGTCACTGTATCTGAAATCACCCAAAAATCAGATCAGCACCCTCGCGTCCTCACCGGCGCCCTAGCACTCGCCCCTGGACGAACCTGTCACGGTGTGGGAAGTTAGTGACTAGAAATAGCATGATAAGCGTAGATAAGCAATGATAAGGCAAACCACAAACACCGGAGCAACCATCCCTCCCATGCATCATCCACCATAACTACACCCTGTATCAAAAATAACATCGGGCACCTTCCCCGATGCCCACCGCCGAGCACCTGCCTCGGCCGTCGAGCACCGACCTCGACAATACAGCTCACACCCCCCACCCATGGGGGCCCCCATTCCTAACGCCACCTTCGCGTGGGGTACACGGGTCAACGTACCACTTTTCCGGAAAAGCACACCCTTGCGGTGGCCAAACCGCGGGTGTGCGTGTAGCAAAACTTGAGCCTCAGATTAAGTATCATAGTATAACAGGGTTAGCGTAAAAACAGAAGGAGACTGATAATTCCACCTTGCCCCAACATGCTATTTCTAACAGTTAATCCCTATTCCCGAAATCCCCGGGAACGTACCCACCTTGTGTGCGTCGTCCTGCGTTCGTCCAGTCCGCGTCTGTGCACCAGTCGCCAATAGCGTCCCGCACTCCTGAAGGAACAAGGGCAAGTCAAGACTTAGAAGTCCGAAACTTACAACGACTCCCAACAGCGTGCGGCGGAGTTCTTCGCACAGCACCGGCCCGTGCGACGACCACTCTGCCTGGGCGCAGCCCCCGCGCGGCACCAGCCCGCGCGGGCGCGTTGCCCGCGGTGCGGGGCGACCCCGCGCGGCACCAGCCCGCGCGGGCGCCCCTCCTGCGGGCGGCCCCGCGTGGCCGGGCGCCGCGCGGGCGCGCTGCCGCGGTGCGGGGCGACCCCGCGCGGCACCAGCCCGCGCGGGCGCCCCTCCTGCGGGCGGCCCCGCGCGGCACCAGCCCGCGCGGGCGCGCTGCCCGCGGTGCGGGGCGACCCCGCGCGGCACCAGCCCGCGCGGGCGCCCCTCTAGCGGGCGGCCCCGCGCGGCCGATCGCCGCGCGGGCGCGCTGCCCGCGGTGCGGGGCGACCCCGCGCGGCACCAGCCCGCGCGGCGCCCCTCCTGCGGGCGGCCCCGCGCGGGCCGATCGCCGCGCGGGCGCGCTGCCCGTGGTGCGGGGCGACCACGCGCGGCACCAGCCCGCGCGGCGCCCCTCCTGCGGGCGGCCCCGCGCGGCCGAGCGCCGCGCGGGCGCGCTGCCCGCGGTGCGGGGCGGCCCCGCGCGGCACCAGCCCGCGCGGGCGCCCCCTCTTGCGGGCGGCCCCGCGCGGCCGAGCGCCGCGCGGGCGCGCTGCCCGCGGTGCGGGGCGGCCCCGCGCGGCACCAGCCCGCGCGGGCGCCCCCTCTTGTGGGCGGCCCCGCGCGGCCGAGCGTCGCGCGGCGCGCTGCCCGCGGTGTGGGCGACCCCGCGCGGCACCTGCCCGCACGGCGCCCCACCCGCGGCCGGCCCCGCGCGCAGCGGCGCGCGATGGCGCCGCCCCTTCTCCCTCCTCGTGACCAACAAAAGAAAAGGGGGAGATTCCCCCAAACGAAACGCATCCGACTCACCTCGATGTGCGGAAGAGGAGGAGAAAGAGGGATCGTCCGCTTGCCTCCTCCGTCTACCCTTGCCCGTGTGCTTGGTTACTCTTTGCCGGCGGCTACGAGGGAGGAAGAAGAAGAATAGAGGCGGCCACCAAAAGAAATAAGAGGAACCCTAATCCTCTTTCCCTCACGGCTATATTTATACTAAAAGGATTAGGGTTTACCTTAAAAGGTGCGCGGGTCCCAACACGGATCCCGAGGCGCCTAAGGGGGACCCCAACTTCGAGGATTAATTCTGGTCAGACCGGGAGTCGGAAAAATAAACCGATCACGCCCACGCGCTCCGCTCCGCGAGCTCTACCGCCTAAAATTATCTGCGGGCCCCGTGGGTCTGTCCGAAAAAACACCAAAAATGAGGCCCCTGGTCGGGCATTACGAGAAGAGAGTGACCAGAAGAGTTAAGGAAGGGCTGGGTCTTACAGCGGCACATCCGGGGGGTACGAAGATGTACAGGGACCTCAAGCAGACTTTCTGGTGGCCCAAGCTGAAGGGGGATGTGACTCATCATGTTGCGCATTGCCTGGTTTGTCAGCAGATAAAGGCAAAGCATCAGCGGCCAGCGGGAAAGCTACAGCCCTTACCGGTACCGGAGTGGAAGTGGGATCAGATCACTATGGACTTCGTCACTGGATTCCCACGTTCACAGCAGGGGCACGACGCAATCTGGGTCATTGTTGACCGGCTAACCAAGTCAGCGCACTTCCTACCCATTCACACAACCTGGACCAGAGAGCGGTTGGCCCAAGTCTACCTCAGCGAGATTGTGAGACTGCATGGAGTGCCGGCATCGATCACATCGGATAGGGACACACGCTTTGTTTCGAAGTTTTGGCAGAGCCTACAGCAGGCCTTGGGGACCAAACTACAGTTCAGCACGGCCTTCCACCCGCAGACGGACGGACAGTCGGAGCGAGTGATCCAGACACTGGAGGACCTGCTGCGAGCCTGTGTGCTAGACTGGGGGGTCGATTGGGAGCGTTACCTGCCCCTCGTCGAATTCGCCTACAACAACAGCTACCAGGCTAGCATCCAGATGGCACCCTACGAGGCCTTATACGGCAGACGCTGCCGATCCCCGATCTGTTGGGACGACTTAGGAGAACGGAAGTTCTTGGGACCCGACTTGGTGGAGAAAACTGAAGAGAAGGTATGCCTCATCAGGAAGCGCCTACTGACCGCCCAGAGGCGGCAAAAGAGCTACGCGGATCGGAGGCGCCGCGACCTAGAATTTCAGGTGGGAGAACACGTGTTTCTGCGGGTCTCGCCGTCCAGAGGAATCAAGCGCTTCGGGCTCAAAGGCAAGCTGAGCCCACGGTTTGTGGGGCCGTTCGAGATCCTGGAGCGCATTGGCCCAGTGGCTTACCGCCTTGCCCTACCGCCGAACCTCAGCCGGGTCCACGACGTGTTCCACGTTTCGATGCTCAAGAAGTACCTCCCCGATCCATCGCATATCCTGGATGTCTCGACACTCGTACTGAAGGAGGACCTAAGCTTCGAGGAAACCCCGGTGCGAATCCTGGCAAGAGAGAGCAAGACGCTTCGAAACCGAGTCATCCCCTACGTGAAGGTGCTCTGGAGCAACCACGAGGAGCGGGAAGCGACGTGGGAGCTGGAGTCAAAGATGAGGGAGGGCTACCCCTATCTTTTCACCGCGGACCAGGATTGAGTTTTGGGGACGAAACTCGTTTTTTAGAGGTGAGTGGTGTAGTAACCGCTGGTTTAAAATGCTGTGGTTCTATTCTTGGGTCTATTTTTGGGTTTTCATTACTTCGCATTTCGTTTCAGGGGTCCGGATGGGGAACTAATATTTCTTTGTTTCCGGGCAGATCGTCGGGGCTCGCGAGTATTTTTAGTCAATAAAGCTCGCGAAACGGAGACCGCCGGCGAAATCGGTTTTGGATTCCGACTCCGGAATCTTCCAGAATAAATTCCAGAAGGTGGCTAACAGTTCAGGCGATCAACGCGGGTTACCAGGCAGACCGGACCCCGGTTCGAACCCGATCTATGGTTTTATTGTTGACTAGAAGTGGGTCCGTTCCCTTTCTCTTTCTGACCGCTCGGGTTTTGTCGCAGCTAGGGAAATCAAAGTCCTATATCTGTCTCAACCTTTCTCACTCTAGGGTACGACACCCCGAGCGCGGACGAGAAGCCAACTCCCCCAACCCTACCCCCTTCCTCACCGATCGTGCGGAGGATCAAGGCGGCGAGACCAAGGAAAGAGAGGAACGACCTCACATCCCTTGAAGCCGAACTCGCAGGATCGGAACCATCCTCCCCTCAATCTACCAAGGTGAGAACGTTAGGGTTCTTGTTGTTGTCAACTCTTGTTTTTCGTCAATTCTTGTTTTGAGCAAACGAGGGGGGAGGGGACGGGCGACGTCATCGCCGGAGTCCGGCGCGCTTGGAGCCGCACGTGAGGGCAACACCGCATGCGGGCGGCACGGCCGCACGGGCCGCGCGGGGCGCGCGCGACCTGCGTACGGGCGGCGCGGCTGTGCAGCCGCGCGGGGCCGGGGGTGTGCACCCCCGCATGCGGGCAACACCCGCATGCGGGCGGCACGCTGCCCAGCCGCGCGGGGCCGGGGGCGAGCACCCCGCATGCGGGCAACACCCGCAGGCGGGCAGCATGCGGCCTAGCCGCGCGGGGCCGGGGGCGTGCACCCCCGCATGCGGGCAACACCCGCATGCGGGCGGCACGCTGCCCAGCCGCGCGGGGCCGGGGGCGCGCACCCCCGCATGCGGGCAACACCCGCATGCGGGCGGCGCGCTGCCCAGCCGCGCGGGGCCGGGCGCACGTGCGCACCCGCGGGTGCGGGCAGCGCGCCCGCACAGCCGCGCGGGCCGGGGGCACGCGCACCCGCGCATGCGGGCAACCCTGCATAGGGGCAGCAAGGGGGGGAGAGGCCGGAGGGTTCCGCGGGAGCCGGGGCCGTCCGCATCGTTGGCCTCACCCGGGGGCGTCGCCATCTTTGCCGAATCGGCGGGGCGAGCCCCATGTTCGACCGGAAGGGTTGGGTGTTCCGCAATTCTTTTACTTTTGTTTACCCTTCGGAAGGTTGGAGTTACTAACTCCTGTGCGATAGGTTCGTGTAGGTCCGGGCAGGCACACCGAGACGCGAAAGAACCTAAAGTCGACCAGCAACGCGACAACGAAAGGTGGGTTCCTTTGAGACTAAGTATAGACTCGGTGTTCTTGGATAGTTACTAACTGCATATTATTGGTACTAATGCTGACGGTCTTTATGATTGCGATATTATCTTGTATTATTGGTCATTGTGCTCGTAGTTGCGACACGCGCACCCGCGGTCTGGCCACCGCAAAGGGTGCTCTTTTCCGGGAAAGCGGTCTTCGACCCGTGTTAACCCACGAGGTGAGGTAGTGGGGGCCCCCGTAGGTGTGGGGTTTGAGGCATCAAAAGGGGGGGGGGAGGTGTGACCTGTCGGGGTAGGTGTCCGACGAGGTCAGGTGCCCCAAGGTGTGAGCGGTGCGATCCGTCGGGGTAGGTGCCCGACGAGATCAAGGTGCATAGGTGCTACAGGTATTACAGGTATTGCAGGTATTCACGTGTTACTCGTCCAGTGAGCCGAGTGGTTGCTCCGGATAGTCTTACAGTTGGGTTTGGCTTTTCTTTCTTGCTTATTATTACCGTTACGTGTCACTGACTACCCACTCCGTGACAGGTTCTTCCAAGGGTGAGCGGAAGACGACGGTGAGGTCGAGGCAGGAGTGGTCGGGCAGTGAGGAGCCCTAGTCTGTATCTCCTTTACTTTTCCTTGCCTTTCATTCGGTACTGTAGACTACGGTGTGGTTCGCGATACCCTTGTGGGGTCGGTGTGGATGTTGATTACCGGTGTTTTGGATTTGATATTTTGGTTCTTTTATTATCCCCGTTCGGCCGTTTTCCAAAGCAAAATAACTAGAAAAGAAAAAGGAACTTCGAAAACTATCTTTCAAAAATTATGGGGTCGTGTGGACCCGTTTTCCAAACCCTGTGGATTTATGGCATCTTTCCAAACCGTTTTCAAAACCTTGGGTCGTGTGGACCTGTTTTCAAAACTGTGAGTTTATCCTTTCAACTTGACTGGCGACGGGCTTTCTATTTAGTTTGCAATGTTGGTTGAATGTCGAACTATTGTGATTAACTGAATGCTTGTGTTGAGATGTTGTATTAGCCGCGACGCCGTGCATATACAGAGGAGACTCTGCCTGATTTTTGAGTAAATCTGTATATGCGGCAGATCTGGGCACGTGCCGGGGAGGACCGAATTTCAAAAAAAAAAAAAAGGGGGATTCAAACTAACAACTCTTTCTTTTCCGCTGAGTGAGACCCCCGGGGCGTGACAATGCCGATCGAGTGGGGACAGGTCAACTTTGGGTGTTCCGACCAAACGCTGTTCAGGTGGGTGTTCCTTCAAATCCTAACATTTATGATATATGGTAAAGTTTCGTGTATGCATGAATATAATAATATTGACCTTATGATCTCATCTAACCCCTATTTTCCATAAGCATGCTATTACTAATATCTCTAGCGACTGTGGGTCGCTCTGGTTTATGATACACACACATTATGAGCCCAAGGTTTGCTTGCACGCACACCGGCGGTCTGGCCACCGCGTAGGGTGTGTTTTTTTGAAAAAATGGCACGTTGGCCAGTGTACCCTAGTGGTGATGGGGACCTCTCACGGCTGCTCACGTACTGCACGAGCGCAGTGGAGGGGTATAGGCAAATCACGAGAGGCAGGTGCACATTTGATTGTTACAGGAGCAAGTACGCATGTTTGATTCTACAGGAGCAAGGACGTATGTTTGATTGTTACAGGAGCAGATGCACGTGTCTGGCTCGTTACAGGGTACCGTGGCTCTCTTGGGAGGGGGTAAACACGGACACGCGGGTGGCTCGGTTTGCATTAATTTCAGTTTCCCAATTATCGCATATATATTGTTTACCCTGGTTTATGTTACATCCTGGTAGTGTCACTGACTCCCCACTCTTTGACAGGTTGGTCGGGCGCGGGCACGAGACGGATGTGAGGACGGTCTAGGAAGATGCGTCGTATTTAGCATCTCTTTCGAGTGACTTTGAGAGGTTTTATTCATGTATATCTCCTTAGTTTTTCGTGCTGTGTGACTGGGTTCGACTGTGCTTGTGTGGATGTTCAAACTACTGTGGTGACTCTGTTTGCTTTCATACTCTGTAGCTTTCGGCCTATTTTCAAACCAGGAAAATGTGTGCGAAAACGGCTTTTAAAACAACGAGTGTCGTGTAGGCACCGGTTTGAAAACCCATGGATTTATCCTTTCTAAATATTGACGGCCGTGTTAAGTAGTTATAGTACTCTCTCTTGCATTTGTGAACGATGATTGTGGTTAAAGTGTGAACGAGATTACATGCGGGTTGGTATGCTTGTCTAAGTTGAGACTGTCGTGCACGTGCAAAGGAGACCCCGCTCTCGGGGTCGAGGAATTTGAATGTGTGGCAGGTCTGGCGCGCACTGGGGGACACTATAAAAGAAAATTTTAATATTTCACATTTTCCGCTCTACCGAAAAACCCCCGGGGCGTTACAATGGCAAACCGTTGAATTCGGTTGGGTGCATCCAATTGAGGAAGTAGGAAATACTACTACCCCAAAACCTCGCTCTAGATGGTCCAGAGAGGAGATCGAAAAATCTTCTTACAACGGGAAAGGTATGAACGCTTTATTTAATTCTCTTTCGTCAATCGAGTTTACACGTATTTCTGCGTGTGAAACTGCAAAGGAGATTTGGGATATTCTTCAAATTACACATGAGGGTAATAGTCTAGTAAAAATTCAAAAGCTCCAGATGCTTACAAGTCAATTTGATTCTATTCATATGGATGAGCATGAATTGTTTACTGATTATTATACCAGACTTCAAGATATAATCAATGCATGTGCTAATTTAGGAGAAAAGATCCCGGAATCAAAAGTTGTAAGAAAGATTCTTCAGACTATTCCAGAACGTTTTAGGGCAAAGGTTGCCGCCATTGAAACCGTCAATCATCTGGATGACATGAGAGTAGAGGAATTAGTAGGTGCTTTACAAACATATGAAATGACTTTTCCTACTAATAAATTTTCTTCCAAGTCTTCTTCTAAGCGTGCAGAAATTGGATTCAAATCAACGAAGGAAGAAGATAGCGAATCAAACTCCGACGATGAAATATCTTTTGCCGATTTTGAAGAACAACTCGCGCGGATCACGAAGAAATTTTGTCGGAATTTTTGGAAGAATCGAACCGATAGATCTTCATTCTCGAAACCATCTGGAGGATCATCAGGTTCTAAATCCTCTAAACTCAAAAGATTTGCAAAACCTTGTAAAGAAAAAGAAAAAGATGAATTCGAAGGGGAAATCCAATGCTACAGATGCAAAGGCTACGACCATATTTCAACGGATTGTCCTTCTAAGAAATCATATAAAAAGAAGGCTATGCAAGCAAAAACTTGGGACGATTCTACTTCCGATGAATCGACCTCAAGTAAAGAGGAAAAGGATAATGCTGTTGCTTTTCATACTTCTCTAGTTCCCTCCTCCAATGTTTGCTTGTCATCGTTAATTACTGACTCTACTTCCTTGATTTTGCATGAATCATCTACATCCGACGGAGAGTCGTCAATTGAGGGGGAGTCACTACAAGAAAATTGCCCTGTAACGAAAGGAAAAGTCATCATTATTGCTCCATTTTTCGTCGTTAAAAACAAATAACGACGGGATAAAATGTCGCCGTCACCCGTCGTTATAGCTTCCCTTACTAAAAAAATTAACGACGGTTTAGAAAAACCGGTCGTTATTGCTTTTTAGCGACGGAGAAATTTTCGGTCGTTAATCGGTATTCATTAGTGACTATATAAACCGATCGTTATTGCTTTTTAACGACGGAGAAATTTTCGGTCGTTAATCAGTATTCATTAGTGACCATATAATGCAACAATAGCGACCTATTCGTCATCGCTAATAAGCTTATGATTTAGAAGTTTGTAAATTTAACGACCAATATTTTCGTCGCTAATAATTAAATTATTACGAAATAATATGACAATAACGACTAAAATTGTCATCGCTAAAAGTAAACCTTTAGAAAAAGAGTATAATAATAACGATCAGTATTTTGGTCGCTAATAAATGTACGTTTTGAAAATTGTATAATAATAACGACCAGTATTTTGGTCGCTAATAATAGTATAATAATACAACATATATATTACCATTAAACCATATATCAACAAATACAATAGAGAAGACATTACATTCAATTAAAACTACATTCACATACACACCATTTTGTCAACATAATTATCAAAAGTATTGTCATCCAACATACAACCATCACATACACACCATTTCAAGTCTACATATAAAGTTGCCAAAATGTTTACTAAATTAAAAGTAACCACTCCAAAATAAACATGCAACCATCCATTGTGCTTCGAAAGAAGAAGTAACCACTCCAAAATAAACATGCAACCGAAGAAGTAACCACTCCAAAATAAACATGCAACCATCCATTGTGCTTCAAAAGAAAAGCAGAAAAAAGATAATTGGAAATCTACTCTGTTGGCTTCAAGATGATCCTCTTTGCTCAAATACGAACATCTTCAGTTATCTGCAAAAGACCAAAGTAAATATTATTACAACATTACTAAAATAATATAAGAAATATGTGAAACTTCTTGAAATAAAAAATACTATTTTAGAAAATTTAAATGAAGATATGCTTTTGGATAATTACTATTAACAATATTAAGATTGTGTTTCTTACTCTTCAGATCGAGTCGGTGGTGGAGGAGCATTGAATTGTTGTTGTAGCATTTCTTTAATTGCTCGAAGTTCTACCTCCATTCCGTCAATGCGACTTTTAAGTGACTCATTTTCCTTTTGAGTTTCACAAAGTTTAGTATGAAGTTCCGCTCTTGAAGAATAAGGAGGTCTCAAATCATTTGCTTTTACACCACCTCCGAAACAAATCACATGATTACGACTTTGAGATCCAAAACATTTTTCAATAAGTTCTATGTTGGAAGAAGAAGGATTTGATTGCGACGCTTCAACAATTTCATCCTTCAAAATATAGATATCAACATAAAAAAAATGAAACTACAAAAAGAGATAGATTATAATAAAATAAATGTAAAAAACTTACATATTTCTTGATAGTATCTTCTCCTTCTAGTTGTCCACCCTTTTTTCTAGTTTCATAAAATATTGTTGCTAAACTTGGTGGGTTATTATCTTTCCCTCCCTATACAAAATATAAATTAGGTTCAACCAATGCCATCAATTGAATATAGAAGTTTGAAGTTACCTACTATTACCTTTTTCCAAATAATTTGTCTAAAAGGTTTACTACCCGTGCGATGAGGCATTGATACCTTCGTCCTATTTTCTGAATTTCTTTTACTTGCCGCCTACATTCACATGGTAACATGATATAAATATGAATATAAGATATAAAATAAAAAACTGGTATATGCATAGTAGTGTAATTGTAGAAAATAATAATAATAAAAGAATGAATAGGAAAAAAAAAAAAATTGGCATGTATTTCTATCTTTATAATTTTCATAATTTTCACAAGTTACTTGAAGTTCAATTAGCAATCTGCAGTTTTAGCAATAAAAGGTGATAAAAAAGAAAGAGATTGTGCAATAAAAGGAACAGAGTAATTGCAAAAATGGCAAAATTGTATTATACAACAACAATAAGAGTCCAAATTGTTGATGGAACAGAAGTTATCAGAAGAAAACAATCACCGACCAAATGAGATTCAGAAAACCTCAAAAGAGAAATAAGAATTTTAAAACAAAGACAAAAAAAAAAACAAATGAATTTACCGAAAGAGTGTTCCCATATATTTCATTGGTAATTGATTCTGGTGCAGGTTGTCCGCTACTGTTGTTAAACTGAAAACAAAAAGGTGATCAGAAAATATACAATGCCAAGCAATTGCTCCAGTATGTTTCACTTAATGTGTCTGGCCAGTTCATTTGTTCCTCTTTTTTCTCGCATTGCATTTGGTAGCATAAGGGAATGATAAACCCCCTATAATCCTCCAACCAAAGAATCCTCAGAATATTCAAGCACATACACAATTATAAGGATATTTATGTTGAATTTAGTTATTAAAAGGAAACTCAAGCATATACCTTAATTCCCCAGTCATAGTCCGGTCCACTAGGATTATGGCTTGCACTCATGATAAAACCACCATTCGCCTACCAAACATTTAAACAGAAAAGCAACAACAATATTAGCTTAAGAGAAAAAATACATGAAGAAACTAACAAAACAGGTTCTGAAAAAAGAATAAGTCAAATGCATTTATCTTGTTCTATAATAGGTTCTGAAAAAATATATGGTCAGAACTTCAGTTTTTCATGAACCTTACAGAAAAAAAAGGAAGAAGATGTTTTAATGCTTTCAAAACTGGTAGAGTTTAAAACTATTGTCAAGAGATCGCAGAGATTTTTCGAGCGAAAGTTGATGCTGAAAATCACACGATTGGCTTAGCAAATATATCGTTTTCAGCTGTTGAAAAGTCTCAGGGTTTCAGCGACAATATCATGCATTTATCATGTTCTATTCAAGGCGAAAATGAAAAATCTACGAAATGAGAAGCAAACTCCAGATCAAGATAAAAGAACCAAACAAAATACATGTCCATTGTGGTTACAGGGGAAACTAAAATTAAGTGTTTAAGACAGAATAACCTTCAAAATACATTCATGTTCTTAAATAGTTTCAGCAGGCTGAACAATCAACGGATTACGGACTTCGATTATGCAATAAATTAGATAACAGACGAAATTTCACTAATTAGGTTGAAGCATTTGATGAGTGACTCCCTCGCACAGGCCGGCGCGGGCGCTGGGCGCGGATGCTGCGAGCAGCGGCGGGCGATCGGGCCATAGAGGAGGCCCGCGCGGCAAGGGAGCTGGGCGGCCCTCACACGTGCGCGACGGGGGCTTCAGCACGTGGCGTGCCCGTGACTCCCTCGCACAGGCCGGCACGGGCGCTGGGCGCGGATGCAGCGAGCAGCGGCGGCCGCGCACGTGACTCCCTCGCACAGGCCGGCCGCGCGCATGACTCCCTCACATGGCCCGCGCGGATGCTGCGAGCAGCTGCGGCCGCGCGCGTGACTCCCTCACACGGCGCACGACTCGAGCCCCGCATGGCGCACGACTCGCGAGGGGGCCCGATCTCTGGGTGCCCAACAGGGGAAGAAAGCTTAATTAAGCTCAACAGGGGAAGAAAGCTAATTAATGAAAGTCACCTTCTTTTTTTCGGCTCCGGCTTCGTCGGCGCTAGGGCGTACGGACGAGGGAGAGAAGAGGTGATCGGTGGCTTAATTGGGAAGAGGAGGAAGAGGGGTTAAGGGTAAAATTAGGGATTAGGTCTCATTAGCCCTAAATTTATCCAAGTACTCTAAAAGAAAACCCCTCTTTTACAATCAAATAGATAAATTACCGATACGTCCTATAATTTTTTTATCATCCTAAATTTTATTTTGAAATTTAAATTTAAATTTTTTTATCATCCTAAATTTTATTTTAAATTTAAATTTAAATTTTATTTTTATCATCCTAAATTTTATCATAAAATTTTTTTTACTTAATTTGGTTGTTTTTAGTGGCGACTTATTGTGCTCGTCGTTAATTTGATAGCTTTTAACGACTGCTTATTGTACTCGTCGTTAATTTTGCAGTTTTTAACAACGGCTTATTGTGCTCGTCGTTAATTTGATAGTTTTTAACGATGGTTTAGTGTGCTCGTCGTTAATTTCCTAGCTTTTAACGACGACTTATTGTGCTCGTCGTTAATTTGGTAGCATTTAATTTGGTTGTTTTTAGCGACAACTTATTACGCCCTTCGTTAATTTTGTTGTATTTAGCGGCAACTTATTGTACCCGTCGTTAATTTGATTCCTATTAGCAACGACTTATTGTGTCCGTCGTTAAATTAAACGTTTGTAGCGACCACGTATTGCACCCGTCGTTAATTTATCTACTTTTAGCGACTATTTATTGCACCCGTCGTTAATTTTGTTGTTTTTAGCGACGAAATATTGCACCCGTCGTTAATTTGATTATTTTTAACGACCATTAATTGCGCCCGTCATTAATTGATTACTTTTAACGACCACTTATGGCGCCCGTCGTTAAAACTTAGTCGTTATAGCTATAATTTCTTGTAGTGAGTCGGACGAAGAAGAACTTGTTGAGGCTTATCAAAAACTTCTTACGGAATCAAAGAAGATGGCCAAGCACATCAAGAAGTTGAGGAAACAACGACTTGAGGTTGAAGACGAGAACCGTACTTTGAAGATCAAAATTCATGATCTCGAGGAGGAACGAGGACTTTTATTGAACAATAATAAAACCCTCCAAGAAAAACTAAACCAATCGGAAACGATCATTAATTCTCATATGGACAAGATTGGTTTTCTGGAAAAACAGTTTGAGGAAATTCATGAAGCCAACCAAGGTTTGACCAAGCAAGTTCATCAACTCAAATCCGACGTACAAAAGTTTTCAACCGGTTCCAAGAGACTTGACGGTATGTCCGGATTAGGTCAAACAAGCAAAATTAGTTTGGGATTTAAAAGGAAACAAACTGAGAAGGCTTCAAGTTCCACAACTATATTGAAAGGAAGAACATGTCATCAATGTGGAATTGAAGGACACATGATGAAGACGTGTTCGAAAAATAGAAAGAAAAATTCTTCGGCATCTTCATCTACGGAGCGGACTCTACGGATTCAAAAGCAACATCAATTCAATGGAGTTCTCTCAATCCACCAAAGGTCCGAGCCACAATATCGGATATTCAAGAGGACATTCGCAACGCAGGAACCTAAGGTGGATCAACAGTCAAAACAAACAACCCTCGGCCACAACGAAGCAAGACAACCCAAAATCCGACGGTTTTGGATTAGGAAAGGTGATATCTTTCCTTGTCTCAAGTTTTAAATTACTTTTGACTGTATGTAATGTTTTGATAGGTTTTCTCTTCATATTTTTTACTTGATCTTTGCATTACATGATTTCAATGCTTGTCGTTTTTATTTATGTTTTGTTTCTAAACAAAAGGGTTTTAATGAACGATTGCGACTTGTTTTAGTGCATTGAATATAAAAAGGGTTTACTTTCATTCTCTCCTAATTAATTTCATATTAATTATCAACTTTACTCCATAATCATAATCTTTGAAGATATTCAATTATAGGAGTTTTTGATAGTTATATTCATCAAATTTTAGTAATCGTGTGTGATCTTAAGGTGCTTAACCTATCTCGGTTGTGTGAATTCATTGTGATAAACATGAGATAGCGAATAGACTAAAATTTGGGATTTAATTCTTTCACGTAAGAGATTGCACTCTTACAAGGGTAATTAAAAGAGTTGAAAAGATGTGGAAAGAGTTACATCCGTAAAGGAGTGTGAAAACTACCACCACATGTTGGAAAGAAATACCATATGTTTTTGGATGCGTGATAATATTTTTGGTAAAATCTTTAGATGAAACATTCGGAGATTCATATTCAAATTTCCTATATTTTGAACAATCTCCTGGTTGGTATAAGGTGGGATAGTTGAAAGATACTCAAAGAGCCACCCTTAAGTATATTAGTGCTTATCTCAAATTTGAAAGGGTATTGATCAAATTGATGTCATTTTGGAAATCTCTGTAAGTCATTTTTGATAATCCATTACATCTTGATAGAGTTCGGATCTTTAGATTATTTTTGATGACTTTGTGTTTGACGTATATAAAATAAAAAACGGTTATAATGTTTTATCTTTGTTTTTCATGATTTAGGAGTAAATCTTTTTAATTTTTGTAAAATTAATTGGATTGAATGACATCTGTGTGATCTCACAATTTTCAAGCACTTAAATTGATTTTTTTGATGGCACGCAAATCGGTATTTGAAAGATTTCAAATTTTGGATTTGTTTCAAGAATTTTTTTGTTTTTAGCTCTGGAGTACCGGTACTCACATTTTGGTACCGGAACTAATTTCCCGAAATTGGTTTTCAATTCGGAACCCGAACTGAAATTTTTTGAATTTTTAATTGGGTACCGGTACGCGCCTTCGAGTACCGATACGCAATCTGCGGATTTGTTAAATACCGGAACCGAGGTGCATTCTTTCACTTTCCCTTTTGCAAAAACTATCCCTTTCTCTCTCTAAAAGATTTCTAAGGTGTTTTTCTTCAAGATCAACGAGATTCTTGCTGTGATTTGTAAGATCTTCCATCAATCTTGCTTTTTTTTTTATTTTCAAAACCCTAGTTTTTAGGTTTTGATGATTAGCACTCTAAAGATGTTTGGTCAAGTAAAAGGATACGCGGGTGAAGCGACTCCAAGTGCACCACCTCGTCAAGTGGAACATCAAGACTCTTCTGGATCAGATGAGGTAGTGACGCTACAATCATTGCATCGGGATGTACGCTCACTGAAGAAAAGAATGGACAAGGGTTCAAGAAGCTTGAGGACGGATTGAAGAAGATTTTTGATATCCTCGGCTGCAAGCATGATGATGTAGTTCCTGGAGCGACCGGGCCAAGTACTTCACATGGACCTACTTCACATGATGATGATGATGATGATGATGATGCGGACATGACGATGAGTGACTCTTTACTTTTCTTGTTCTTGCTTTTCATTTTCATTTAGTTTGTTGTTGAACAAGAACTTTTATGGTCATGTAACTATGAACTGATGCTCTTAATACTTTCTTTTTGTCTAGTATTTTCACTATTTGACAATTTGTGACAAAAAGGGGGAGAAGATAAATGACGGAGATGAGATGATTCAAGATAGGGGGAGATGATTCGAGATAGGGGGAGATGATGAAAAAGGAGCCGAAAATTAAAAAGAACCAAAAGGACAATTCAAATGTAGGACTTACATTTAATTTCTAACGATTGACTTTTGATTTTATTTGGAGTTTTGTTTTGCAGGATAAACATCACTTTAAGACTCCAAGTGTAACATCATAACTTTTCATGTAACGTTTTACCCTCCTGCTAATAAAGTATAAGTTAGAGGAAACTGAGTTATGGGTTTTCTTAAGTTGATATTCTCGAGGTGCGGGTATTTTTCTGTGATACAGCTCGGAAAACGGTGAACGGCGGTGCGACCGGATCTGAATTCCGACTTACGGATCCCCCAGAAAGGGGTTATTAGGATCGCGGTAACCGTGGTGTGCATCGGAATCCGTGCAAGAGATCGTGCACACTTTTCGAGGAGATAAAGAATTACCTCTAAGTAATAATTAAATAATTGAGTTAATATTAAATACCCGATTTCTGTGGTACGTACCAAGAAAAGAGAATTCATTATTCCCAAAAAGAAACCCTAGCCGAAGATAAAGGAAAGAAAAGGGGAAAAAGCGAAACCCTTACCGGAAGAGAAAAGAAGGAAAGAAAGAGAAAGTGGAAGGATCCGATCATCCCCGACGAACGTGCCGAGGCCGGGAGCGTGAACGGATCGCCTTCTCTGACGAATCGCGGTAAGCGATGCTCTTTCGGTTTTCGTTTCGGGGTTTTGTTGTCGTCGTATTAGGGTTTATTCCGTTTTCTTTTGAGATAATCGCCGCCGCCGCCGCCGCCGTCCCGGGGCTACCGCCGCGCCACGGCCGGCGCCGGACGGGACAAGGCCCGCGCGGTCGGGCTGCCGCAGTGCCGCGTGGGGCTGGTGCCCGCGCCGCGCTGCAAGCAGTACCGCGCAGGGAGCCCGCGCGGTCGGGCTGCCACAGCGCCGCACGGGGTTGGTGCCCGCGCCGCCCTGCAGGCGGTGCCGTGCGGGGTGCCCGTGCGGTCTGGTTGCCGCAGCGCCGCGCGGGGCGGGCGCCCGCGCTGCGCTCCAGGCGGTGCCGCGTGGGTTGCCCGCGCGGCCGGGCGACCGCAGCGCCGCGCCGCGTGGGGCAGGTACCGCACCGCGCTGCAGGCCGCGCCACGCCGGGCTAGCGCCCGCGCGGTCGCGCCGCTGGTGGAGCCGCGTGGGGAGGTTGCCCGCGCGGCCGAGCTGCAGGCGGTGCCGTGTGGGATGCCCGCGCGGCCAGGCGACCGCAGCGCCGCTGCGCGGGGCTAGTGCCCGCGCGGTCGCGCCGCTGGTGGAGCCGCGCGGGGAGGTTGCCCGCGCGGCCGAGCTGCAAGCAGTGCCGCGCGGGGCCGGTGCCCACGCTGCAGCATGGCATGCATTGACACGGTGGTGGGCGCGTCATCCGACGCGAGTCGTCGCCACCGCCGTGCGGAGTCGTCGTTAGTGTTTTTGGGTTTTGAACTCCCTTTATTTACAGATTATGGTTCCGATCTGACCGTGGTTCCTTTGGGGACTATTTTTAGATCCGAGTGCCGATTGTGAGCGTTGTTTCGGTCCCAGGTGTTCCGGCCAGCATATTCGAGGTGGGTACCCTTTTCGGTATTTACGGTGTATAGTCGTTCCCGTGTTTTGTGAAATAAAAGTAGATGTTTAGTAAATTGTCTAACCCCATTGCATGTGAATCCCATTTTATATTCTAACTGAGGTGGCTGAGGTCACAGTACTGTTTTACATTCTAACTGAGGCGGCTGTGGTCGCAGTATTGTTTATATGCTCGTATTGCTTACACGCACACCGACGGTCTGGCCACCGCACAGGGTGTATGTTTCCGGAAAGATGATAAGATTACCCGTGTACCCCACAATGAGAGGCTAGTTGGGGACCCCTCAAGGAGAGGCGACTGCTACTTGGGCAGTAGAGGGGTTGGAGGCACCAAGAATTGAGCACGGTATCTGGGGTTGGGGCCCAACTTGTTTTAAATCTTGGGTAGGGGCCCAGTACGTTTTCTATCTAGGGTAGGGGCCCAGCGTGATTGTGACAGGGATTTAGCGGTACATGAGGGGGAAGTGAATGCTCTGGTGTATTCGGTTTGTCTTTCTAGTTTATTGCATTTACTATTTACATCTACATTATCAATACTGACTACCCACACTGTGACAGGTTTGAGCAGGGGTGGGAACCGGGACGACGGTGAGGCATCTGTTAGAGGACCTTAGCCCTTGAGGCTAATTAACTTTACAGCTTTATGGTTATCTCTTTAACGTTTGGTTAGCACATCTGTTATTACTTGTGGATGGTTTGAGGTGGATGTTGGATTGAGACCTAGTGTAGGAATATCTACTTATATATGTGAATGTTAAGATGAATGAATGAGGCTCGTTTTCAAATACTAACCTGGTTTCCAAAGTGTTTTCAAACCAAGTGTCGTGTGGGCACTGATTTATAAACCCGTGGATTTATCCTTTCAAGTAATGTTGCCGCCTAAAAGAGATTGCGAAATTGTTTTGTAAAATTGGGTGTCGGGTGGACACCGTCTTTCAAACCTATGGATTTATCCCTTAGAAAAGTATGGTGATCATGATTGTGTGATTAGGTGTGATGTCTCCTTATTATTGCTCAATGATTGCTTGGTTAAAGTACTCGTCGTGTTCGGGACGCCGTGCATATACAAAGGAGGCTCCGCCTGTTTGGGGAGTGAATTTGTGTATGTGGCGGGTCTGGCGCGCACCGGAGGCAAGGTTCTTTTAAAGAAAAAAATATAGATGCGTTTTCCGCTCTTTTTAGAACCTCCGGGGCGTGATAGATTATATGGTATCAGAGAAAATGACTTTAACCATGATGGGCAATGACCAACATCCACAGAGAGTAATACCACAAGTAACTAACCAATTCGATAACCAGGGTGTAGGTGTGTAATGTACGAGCGTGAGCGCGGGGGAAAAAGGGATAGCGTCCCGGAGTTTGTAGGTCAAGGTGCTAGACCAATTAAACTTAGGTTTGACGTGGTTACTTTGTATGCAGAGATAACAGTTGGACGTGATCAGTTATCGGCAATGCTGAAATGGACAGGATGGACTCAGCAGCCGCGGCAAACCGCCTACTTCGAAACCAGTTGCGCGACATGGCTGGGCAACTGCTTACCCTTACCGAGCGGTTGTTCTTACTGACACAGGACACAGGGGGTACTGACCATTATCAGTACAGCTCCAGAGGTGACACACTTCGTGGGATACCCACCGCAGGATTTCCTACCTATCGTGAGGCGGTGGACACGGCCACATGGGTGGAGCGGGAGCTCGCCGACGCACGTGCCCAGCGGGGGCACCCCGGACTATATCAGGGCCAGAGGTATCCCTACCCCCGTCCTGAGGGGGACATTTTCCAAGGAGGCCGGGCAACCAAACGCCCGAGGACAGATTAAGAAATCGGACGAGCGCCGGCGGGAGGACCAGAACCGCTAGGAAGGCCTTGCGTCATCTGCGGGAGGGCACACCAGGTGACGGCTTGTCCGTGGAGGTACAACCACTATTTCCGTTGTGGCAAGTCGGGCCACTCAGGCGCCTCATGCCCCCAAGGACCCACCGCTACCACCGCAGCACCGCAACAAGAGGAACGACCAAATGCTGCAACCCCCGTCCCGCAGAAGGACCTACCCGGCAGTCAGCACATGGCTGATCACGACGATTCCAGGTCTTTGCCCCGCCATACCGTCCGTCGTTGGCCCAAAGGTTGTGGTCGGGCTCCCCGAGCTGCCCCGATCGAGGACACGATGTCCCGGAAAGAGTAATAACAGGTAATGCTTTTAGTTTCCTCTTCGATTTAGGAATACCTATTGCCAGAGCATCCCATTTTGGTCCGACTCTCTCTCCCTCTCTTGTTTCTCGCCCTACCCTATGTTGTTAGAGGGGGGGGGGGGGGGGGGGGGAAATCCTCCTTTCCCACCAACCCTTGCCGCTCTCCTGAATCCCGCTTTAGGGGTATATGTACTCTAGTTATGGGGAGAATCCCTTGTAGGCTTTTAGTTGAGCCCTCCCCAGCCTGCAAGGGCAAGTAAGTTTCTGGTGCAATAAGGTTGGGAAGACTTAGTTGCCTTTGGTATTGGCTACTTATTTATTTGTGGGATAAATAGGTCCAACTTCCTGCCTCGTAATATCAGGCCCAGGAGACTAATAAGTTGAGTTGGGTGAGCCCAATAAGTTGAGTGGGGCTGCGGTCCACAATAAACCTAATGGCAAGAGGCCCAACAATAGACCCAACATCCAGGTGGGTTGAGTCCGGTCGAGATCCGTGGCGCTGTGTCGGTACGCTTTAAGTGTATTGGTTGCGTATCTCTAAAAGCTCGAACTTTTGGGAGTTATGGTTGGCGCCAACGATCCAACATTTGGGACTTAGTGGTGTCACCGCTAAGAGAATTCGAGGGGATACTCGGAAGGGATTGGCTTACTGAGTATCAGGTGCTAGTCGATTGCGAGAAACCGAGCGTGCCGTCTTGGGGGCACACCCGTTCTATTCGTACGGAAGAAGGACGGGAGTCTACGATTGTGCATCGACAATCGGGGAATAGATAAAGTCATAGTAAAGAACAAACACCCCTCACCTCGGATTGATGACCTATTTGACCAACTACCAGGAGCGACGGTGTTCTCAAAGATTGATCTGCAGTCTGGCTATCGCCAGTTTAGAGTCCGGAGTGATGACATATCGAAAACAGTCTTTCGAACTCGGTATGGTCATTACGAGTTTACGGTTATACCGTTTGGACTCATAGTCGCTGTGAGGACCCGAATCCCCACTTAAGGGTTTACTGTTGGATTAGTGGCTTCGGGGAGCGTGTGTGCGCGCGTCGGGCCCAAGAATTGGATTTCTAGAGTATTTGGAGCTTGTTTGCTTACCAGGAAGTCCGTTTTGGATGAATGAGGTTTTTAGCGCGCTTATTGGAACCAAGGATTTGACCCGGCACGAGAATGGATCAAGTTTACTTTTCCAGAAATTTTTGGGAAATTTTAGAAGTGGATTTTGGCCAATCGGACTTCGGATTTGGATTCAGCGCGCGAAAACAGTCAAGATGGACTATTTACTTGAATTTTTCGGAGCCCGGACGCGAAAACACACATTTTGAGGTTTTGGGGTACTGTTTCGGCGGCCGGAGAGGCGCCGGCGGTAGCGGCGGACGGCGGAGCGTGGCGGTTGGCGGCAGCGGAGGCGCGCAGTCCACCGCAGAGGGCGTGCACCGGGCGCGGGCCACGTGGCGCCTCCCTATTGGCCGGTGCGGTAGGCGCGGTCCATGGAAATGGCGCGGGTGCACGGTAAGCTGGGTGTGGCCACGTGGCAGCCTGTGGTTCGAGGGTCTTGGTGTGCTTGGTCCACGCGGTGGAGGCGGTTGCATCGGGACGCATGCCCGACACGGCATCGGCGGCGGCGCGGTCGCGCACGTGGGCGCGGCGTGGGCGCTGTCGGGGTGACGTGGGGGCGCCACGTGGCGCCCCGTGGTTGGTCGGGCGCAGCGGAGCATAGCACAGTGTTGGGACACGTGGCGTTGCGTGGTTCACTGGCTCAGGTGCGCCGGGCGCGGGGAGCGATGTTGGGCTACGTGGCGGCCCGTGAGCGTTTCGGGCGCACACAGTAACGGGCCCGGCCCGTTACTGTAGCAGTCCGAAACATTTCGGGCGCCCGAATTGTTGGACCAAAGTCCAAATGGGTGGATTTTCGGGCTGGGCCTATAAATAGCTGTATTGTGAGGGAGTTTTGCCCCCTTTCCCGAACTCCCCTGCCCATGGCCCCTTTAGGAAAGTTGTAGATATTCGTGTTGCGCATCTCCTGGCAGAGGCCCAGATTTTTTGGAAGCCGCGGCGTCGATGACTTCGGCATCGGAGTGCAGTGCGACGATTTTCAGTTGGAGGCCCATTTCCGTCGCACTTCTGTCTGAGCGGTCTATAGAGCTACCCCGCCTGTGTTTTTGGACGATTTTTGCAGCGTTGGATTCACGAGAGGTAAGTCTTCGACTTCCGTGTTGAGTGTTTCATCTAGATTTGGGTTTTTGGCACGGTTTTCGAGGCTTTACTGAGCCCCTTTTGTGCTGGTGAGGTTTCTGGACAGCAAGGCCTTCGCGGATTTTTATCTCCACATCCGGACATCGGAATTCGACATTTCAAGGCTCTATCGACATCTACACTTCGCGTTGATCGCCGTCATATTTTTATTAGAATTTTTGGAGGTTGTTTTACAGGTGAAAATTTCGGATTAATAGGACTGTTCACACAGAATTGTGGGAACTTGGATTTTGAGTGGATTATGTGTAAATTTTGGATTATGCTTGTGTCCAGGACATTGTGAGCACTACTACAGTGTTGCTAGCTTGGAGGATACTGCGATTTGGCAATTTCTGGACCTTCTTATCTGTATGACCCTGGACAGTTGTGCACCTTCAGGTGGGTGGCCTTGTCTCCAAGACTTATGGAACGTTCATTAAATCTGCTATACTAGGACCATGCATAATAGTCATACACTTGTGTAGTATGCTAGAAAGTGATAGCTGATAATTCTAGCGTTATCTGATGATCATGCAAATCTCTTGTTTCCTACTAGTTGTAAATTATTGTTATCTTGGAACTTGACCTAGCACCCCCGTCACATGCAGCATGTTCAACCAGACTTTAGAAAACTCCAACTGGGGCTAGGTTTATTCTGCTATAGACATCCACACTTTTATTCCTCCTGGACATAGTGTTTTACTAGCCCGGGTAGTGGGCCGAGTGGTCGGTTTTCTTTTAGTGTGGGATGCTTTCTACACTCGTGCTTGGGAGCAGAGTGGAGTCTGGTAGAGGCATTTGACCGTTTATCTGTGGCGGGAGCCGTTTGGGAGGACGGCGGTCCCGAGATATTCCATTTTCTGTTTTATTTGTCGCCGCTGTGTTAGTGGCAGCAGTTTACCAGTGTTAGCAGAACCTTGAACCCAGAACTGTTTTTGGACACATATATGATGTTAGTCAACCAATGTTTTCTTCCAAGCATCGTAGGGTCGCCCGAGTCTGTTCTTGTTTGATTGGACAAAGGCTATAGCTCTACGAGGCTTGGGTATAAAACTTGTTTTCAATTGTTTTCCTAAAAAGAACTAAAAATTATTAAATATGAATTTCTTAAGATCAAATGGCTTTCAGTAAGAAATGTCACCTGTTTCCCATAAAATTAAACACTTGAGATGATTCAAGTGGTCTGGGTTCTAAGGTCTGCCTTTTCCTTTGGGACGAGAACAACGAGAGGCTATGCCTAGAGCCTGTTCTTGTTTGATAGGGTTGTAGGTTCTAGTCTTTCGGGGTTCCCGGAACCTTTATTATCATCTGTTGTTGTTGGGTTATATGAATAATAGGATCTAAATAGGGGAAAAAATACCTAGAGGGGGGTGAATAGGTGTAAACCATAAACACTCAAAAATCTTTGCGATATAAAAACCCAATGCGGAAAAATAAATAACACGCAGAGATTTTTACGTGGAAAACTCCAAACCGGAGTAAAAAACCACGGGACCGATAACACGGTGAAATCCACTAGAATTAAACACGTACAAGGTGATATACCGTACTCACAGACGACTCAACCATTTCCATATGCTCCTAGTTGATCTTCTCCGCTCGCTCCACGACGCTTCTCGAATCCACGATGTGCGTCCAACGCCGAATCCACGACGTCCAACGTCGAGTCCACGACGTCCGACCGAATCCACGGTCTTCACCCAGTAGCACGCTTCGAATCCATGAACGTACCTCGCTCCGAATCCACGAGAGCGGTTGCACCTTGAATCCACAAGGCCACGCGAGTCCACGCGCCGATTTTGGGGTAAATCGTTGTTTTTTGGGTGGTGATGATCCGCCGAATACTTAGATTAGAAATAGATCGGAAATACCATCTAAGTATTCATTGATTTGATTCAACCCAAAATGTGAGTATGAAAATCTAGAATCAAATCAATCAATATAGATGAAGAAACATAAGATTAAATCTAGTATTTCCTTTCTTCTCTATATGTGGATCTTAGGCCGTATATGAGATTATATTTTATTATGACGGCTATTTGGATTAACCCTAGAAAATGAAACATAGGGTCTATTTATTGGTTAGAAACCCTTGGAAGAAGATAAGGATCAAAAACTAACCTTTTCTGGAGTTTTTACATGACGACGATCCGGATCGGAGATCGGCGATCCGGATTGCAGTAGCGAGAAAAACAGTTTCCAGAAAAGCGAAGGTTCGGGATCCGGATCGAAGTGCTTGATCCTGATCGTTCATACAGTTCACCAAACATCAACGTTCGGGATCCGGATTGCGAAGCCTGATCCGGATCGTTCAAATAAAATGGTAAACTCAGTGTTCGGGATCCGGATCAAGGGAAGCTACGATCCGGATTGAACTGGTGTATGAACGAACCACCTTCGGGATCCGGATTGAATAGTCTGATCCGGATCCTGAACATGTCCCATGTCCAGTTTTTGATAATTATGCAATAACCAATCCATCCAAGTGTTTCTACGCTATAAGTATTCGGATCACCAAAGATATTTAGTTAAACATACCTGATCCTTTTGAATTCTTCTTTCTTGAGATTGAGTTATATGATCCAACTTCCTTTACCTTCAATCTTCAAGACTTAACCGAATTCACGAAATACGCCAACTCAAATTCCGTAACAATCTCCCCCTTTGGCGGTTTCGTGACAAAACATAGTTCCACTCAAGAAAATTCAAAAAGATATTTTTGTTGCTATCACCATACAACAAAAATTTACAATGGAGATCCAAAATAAAGTACATGTGTTAAACTCCTAAAACAGACTCTAGACTTAGACATCTGTACTCTCTGCAAAAGAAATCATTCTTGACAAAAGAAATCGTTAGATACCTCAAGAATTTTATATCATTCAAAAACCACATACAGTGATGAAGTTTATACTCATTTATACTTACCATGACATTTATACATTCAGATATGTAAACTGATCATAGTTAAAACACCAACATATCTTCTATGCAATCAAAAACCAAATGTCATGTTAGTGAACATCAACTTGTTAGTTATATTACATGCCCAAATAGTTAGTCGAATAGTTAGTCGAGGCATGCACTCAAACACAAATGAAAACCGAAAGTTGAAGTTCTACTTACCTTTCAAGTTGAGGTTATACTTACCTCTATAGTTTCAAGTTTTCTCAGTAACCATTGTATCATAGTATCATTGTTTATACTTCTCTCTCCCCCTTTTTGTCACAAAAGTTAGCCAAAAAATACCAAAATGGAGAGAATGGTTAACAGTTCAAGTTTGAGAACTAAAAACTAAAAACTAAAACGTAAAACCTGCACAAAAGAAGGTTAAAAAAAAAGTTCCTGCACAAGAGAATTATCAGACAAACGATTCAAGCATCTGAATCTGAGTCATCCGAGGCGCTGTATCCCATTTTCGAGAACGTTTTCTGCATTAACTTCTTTATTGACGAGACCGTCTTAGTTAATGTGATTTGGGATGCTGTGATTATCTCGAGTTCTTCGGAGATTCGCCTCTGCTCTTTGGTGATTTGCTCTTGTTGAAAAGATAGGCGCTGTTGTTGCTTGAAAATCGAAGTTACCGATGCTTGATCATCCACGCCGGGTGCTTGTTGAGACGGTGAGGCAGAGGTGCCGACACAAGGTTTCTTTCCAGTGGAGGGTGTGTAGTGTCCCAGTTTTCCCCTGTGTTTTTCCCCTGTTTCGGGGTGTGGAACACCTGTTAGTGGTGTGTGGGGCCCCAACATGTCAAAGTGATATGTTGTTTGGAACCAGAGAGGATTTGGGAGCAAGCCTGACCTTCGGCTGCCTTTGCCGAATTTTAGGAGTGGAATCAGGCTAATCGGAGGCCGTATTTGAATTCAGCGCGGAAAAACGCTTGAAAACGACTATTTACTTATTTATTTTGGAGTCCGGATGCCCAAAAACGGATCCCCGGAAGTTTTCTGCGCAAAATGGTGCAGGGGGAGCTGTGGACCGGCCGGGGACACGTGGCAGGCCCTTATTGGGCCGGCGTGTAGAGTACCGGAGCTTCGGGCAGTGTGCCGACTCCACGTGGCAGCGTGGTATTGTGGAAATACCTTCAGCAGGTTCTGATTTCGTTTACAGGATGGTTCGGGTGGTCCCGGAGCGACGCAGAAGCTTTTTGTTAGAAAAGTGAGTTGGCGTCGGCTTGAGAGCTTGCGGGCCGAGCATCGGATTCATGGATGGGTTTGATGTGAGTTGATCCCTTGGGACATGTGTATTATGAGTTTACAGAGGTGTTCGGTTGGTTGCGGGGCGATGCAGAGGTCCCGAGGCAAGAAAGTGAGTTGACGGGGCGATTTCAGAGATTTTCGGGCTGTTCTGGAGCTTTTGGGTGGCTTGGTTCCGGAACCAGCCATTTGGTTCCGGAACCAGGGCCCGTGTACCGGTACCAAGTGGGTGGTACCGGTACACAAGCACAGGAAGTGCCCTGTTTTAGTCCGAATTGCACAGTGAACTGAGGTATGGGTCTTTCTTCTGTTCCAACCACCCCAGGCATGATTTATACACCTTGTCCCCCTCTCTCTCTTCCACCCTACATCATCTTCATCCTCCTCCATTTATTGCTGCCAGAGAAGAGAAAGAAGAGGAAGAAGTAGAAGGAGAAGAGAAGGGTCTGTAAGCTTCTTGCATTGTGGGAGTTGACCCGGTCAACGCGCGCTGGCGAGGAGCAATTGAGGTAATTTAATTGTTGGAGATTATGGATTTGGATTTGTTTGTTCTCCTCTTGGGTTTTATTGATGGAATTGATTGGGATTTTGAGCTAATTTCCATCCTTTCTCTCCCTCTCTCCCTGTGCTCTCGGGTGCAAGCAGGGAGGTTACTGCGCAAATCCGAGGTTTTGTCTGCTCCATGCGCGCGGTGTGAGGGACCCTTTTGAGCTGAGCAGAGGCATGCTGGGACCTTTGGGAGTGTGATAGAGGATTGATCGGAGCTCCGTGGATTTTTCCGACGCGCGGCGGCGCGCGCGCGCGTGAGAGGCGCAGTGCAGTTTCATCAGTTTTTCGTCCGTTTCTTCACCGATTTCGGCGCGGCCTTCGGAAAGCATTTGAGGTGGGTTGGAATTTCTTCAAGATGTGTGGAATGCCCTCTAAAGCTATTTGAATGCATGTTGATCATGTTTAGCTTAATTATTTGCATAGCTGGTAAATCTGATAGTTGCCTAGAAAATTGTAGGAATACAATTGCAAGCCCCAGATATTTTTAGCATGATCTAGAAGTGATTTGACACTAGACTGCATGTTCAGTTGGCTTTATATTGGCATCTGAACCGTTTTAAAAATCGTCGGAACTGTTTTAAGGAAAACTGGGTTTTGAAAATAGTTTTAAAACATTGAGATCTTCCCGAGGGGTTGAGTAGGTTCAGGATGCATGTGTTCTCGTGCCAGAGGGCCGAGTGGATTTTTAGAGCATTATGAGATGACTTTCTAGTGTCATGAGAGAGTTTTGAGATACTTGAGTTCGCGGGGTATTGAGGATGTATTCCCTGATTGGGTTACTCTAGATCATGGGTCGTGTTCTGATTTAGTGGTGGAGATGGTTCTCCCACTTAGCCTTGAGAGTTTTGGGGGCTCTGGCAGATCGAGTCGTGGAGGTTTCCCGACTCAGCCACGGGGCGTGCATTATCAGATTGAGTCGTTGAGGGTTCTCCGACATAGCTGTGAGAGTGTTGGGCTTTCCTGTTCGAGTCGTGGAGTCTTTCTACGACTGAGTATGCTTGTTGAGCATTGAGATCCGATCTGTTTGATCGTGTATTTTAGCCTTGAGTCGTTGAGGGTTCTCCGACATAGCTGTGAGAGTGTTTGGGCTTTTCTGTTCGAGTCGTGGAGTCTTCCTCCGACTGAGTTATGCTAGTTGAGCATTGAGATCCGATCTGTTTGATCGTGGATTATAGCCTGCTGAGCCTGGCTTTTTATGCCAGTTTTGAGATACTTGAGATACTTGAGATACTTGAGTTCGGTGGGGTCGCTCCCCTCGAGCTACGCCCCGGGTGCGATGATGATACCGAGCCTGACGAGGCTGCGATGTGATTACTGAGATGGTCCTAGAGGGACACCCTACGTAAGTCCGTTCCTCCGGGATGTGCGGCAGTGGATGCCTACGTAAGTCCGTTCCTACGGGATGCGCGGCAGTAGATGAGCGCAGGCTTGTTTGACTGGTCCAAAGAGGGACAGTCATTGGGATTGGGTGATATGTGTGAGTGAGTTTCATAGCATGTTCCTAGATGAGTTTTTCCTTTGAGCATGATACTTGAGGCATGTTAGTAGTGAGGGTGTATGCATAGCAGGATCAGAGTTGAGTTTTCTTGAGCATGATGTAGTATATGCTAGTTGTAGTTCCTTTCCTGCTTTCAGCTTTTATCTATCTATCTATCTGCATACCTGTCTGTTGTGCCTCCAGTAGACTTAGTGGGCATACCGTGGATATTGAGACGGTATCCACTGGGAACTACCTTTGCAGTAGTTCTCACACCCGCTGCGGTGACAGGTTCCTGTGGTAGCTGTTCCGGCTTGGTTCACGCGGAGGCAGCTGATCGAGGTGAGGACGTGGCCGTTTAGTTCCTTACCAGCACTGAGAGTCAGAGGTAGATGTACCTTGGGTATTTTATGACTCCACTTTTGTACTGGACATTCTGAGAGATCAGTGAGGATTCTTGTACTTTTGTAGCTGAGAGACCTTGTATCGAGATTTTTATTATATCAGATGTTCAGTGGATTTCTGTAGCTATTTGGTTTTCTTTCAGCTCTGATACATTATAGCTATAGATCTGACTTGCAGGGTAGACGCTTCGTCTGTACGGCAGTTTCCGTACAGATGGCGGATCTGTTGGCGAGCCCGGGTCGCAGTTTCGACCCCGTGGCGTGACAGATTTGGGTGGTATCAGAGCCTAGGAATATAGGTCGTTGAGGACTTAGTGACCCTAGGCTATTGGTTGGACAGTAGGATGACTGTCGTGAGAGACGTGATTTTAGCGAGAGTCCTGATTGAGTTTGTACCTCCCCCGAGGGATTGGGGCGAGTGATTTTACATGTTTATTCTCTAAAGTGATTATGTTGGCTGCAGACAACATAATACTTTAGAACGGTTAACATGTTATAGACTTTCGCTTGATTGGGTCGAGAGTGTTTGTGGTTTGGTTGGCCGTGACTGTTCTTCTTGTTGGCCCTGTGATGCCGTGCAGCGGCGAGGGCGTGTTTGACCTTGGATGAGGAGCCCGAACAGCGGGGGGCTGAATGGACAGAGCAGAGCGAGGTCTGCGAGTTACGGGCCCAGGTAGCTCAGTTGTTTAGGCGACGCGGCGCCAGGAAGAGAACACGGAGCGCCTGATGCGCATGTTTGAGCAGAGAGTATCGTTTGAGGTATCGCCGTAGTACCTCCAGCCGCGACATCGTCGACTTCGGCCCCGTTGGCACTGTGAGTAGTGCGGGAGCAGCGAGAGATTGCTGATTGATAGTCGTGCATCCGCCAGTTCCATCCCCTACAGATTTCAGGGCGGAGTTGGAACCTTGGGAGGCCGGGAACTGGATTGCTGCCATGGAAAAGTTGGCTGAGGACTTGTTCATCCAGGAGAAGCATCAGGTGCCCTTAGTTGCGCACTTTTGGATAGGGACGCCGTGTGTTGGTGGCGTCGAGTCTGTCCCGTTGGACCATCAGGCGGTTGAGGATTTGGAGCGAGTTTCTATGATTGTTGAGCAGAGTGCCCCATGTCGCCCAGGATGAGGCCCAGGAGATTGATCATGTTTGAGAGGGGACTGCTTCGAGATGTTATCATTTTGGATATTCTCGACGAGCGACTTCAGATGCGGCGGTTGTGCATGCCCGATGGATTGACTGAGGTCTGTGATCATGTCCGAGAGGGACGGAGAGCGAGGGACTAGCTCCAGAGATAGATGTCCAGTATCGCCTGATTTTGGGATAGTCGAGTGGATCGAGGTTGCCATGATTCCAGTCACAGGATCATGAGTCTCAGAGGAGACAGAGACTAAGAGGTTCTCGACAGTCGAGGCACCAACAGCAGTATTCGTATGATTGTGTCTTTTGTGGTGAGCCGCATTCATCGCCATAGAGTGACTTTAGGGAAAGGGCGATGCTTTTCTTGTGGATAGTCAGGGCATTTCAGGCAGAGTGTCCCAGCGTGGTGCTCTTGGATTGCCGCTTGCGACGGCACCCCATTACTCCTACAGGAGATAGAGGTTCATCCGACTTACCGGTAGGCTGATTGAGCCGAGATGCCGAGGCAGATTGAGCGATGGCCACCAGCATCTAGTGGATGAAATGGTGTAGTTGGTTGGAGGACGCCAGGATAGTGGAGCGCGTCTTACCAGGTGTGGTTTTCTTATGGTCATCGGAGTTAGAGCATGTTGATGCCAACACCGCTGGTGTGTGCGTTACTAGAGCAAAGATAGCTGCGTGTGGGCCGGAGGTGGGACTGTTGGCTTGTGCACGTGAGGATCAGGTTCCAGATCACGTATAGCACATGGATGAGTGTTGCCAGTCCTGCCAGTGCAGATAATACCTTGGATTTGATCCTAGAGTTGTTAGTCCTACATCAGCTCCGAGATGTTGATATAAGGTTGGATAGGGATTGGTTATCCCAATGTTGTGCTATCTTGGATTGTCGAGAGTGGACAATGACCCTCCGTGGACCTGGCCAGGAGGAGTGTGGTTATAGAGGATGCTAGAGCACGGCAGAGGTTGAGTCGTGGTCGTGTCGCTTTGCTAGCGACGGTAGAAGAGGTGCCTACTGCAGCACCGGGACTAAAGGAATATCTTTATCGCCTGTGTGATCCCGGACAGGAGTTTACCTGGTCTGATGTTGATGCCGCCGTTTAGTGAGACTGAGATCGAGATAGTGATCGACGTGGTTTGGAAACCGCGCCGACTTCGGCAGCTTCTCTTGGAGTATCACTCGTGAGCCAGTGAGAGAGCTGTTAGTGCAGCTGCGGATCCGAGGGATCGAGAGGTCTGGGTGACCCCATGCCACGTCGTGAGGATACGACAGTGAGGATCCGAGAGATCAGTTTTTTGGATGTGTTGCCACGCCGTTGATACACGGTGGTGATGCCACGCCGTTGATACACGGTGGTGATGCCACGCCGTTGATACACGGTGGTGATGCCATGCCGTTGGTATACGGCAGTGATGCCACGTTGTGAGTGCACAACGGTGAGAGTGCTGTGACGATTCGAGCACAGTTAGATTTGGGTCGTGTTGGGTTGATGCCTTGCGGGACATTGAAGGCTTTGTGGAACCCTACAGCTGAGGGCTGTGCCAGATTGAGTCTGAACCCGATAGAGACATTTTGAGCTTACAGTGAGGTCAAGCGGATTGACTAAGGCCCTGCGGCCTTTTGGATTTGAGGACTTGTGTGTTCCGGCGGTACTTGGACCGGGCAGTAGAATCAGTGTGAGTTTGAGCTCTACAGTGAGTTGCCGTGCTAGTAGTTGAGTTAAATTTATACAAGGCCAGTTGATTGATTATATCGGATTTGGTTTCCGAGATGAGTTTAAGCACGAGGAGCACTTAAGGATAGTGCTGCAACTTCTATGAGAAGAAGTTGATGCCGAGTTGTAAGAGAATTTGCTCTTAGACTTCGGAAGATTTTGTGGTTAGGCCATGTTATTACAGCCGCAGGAGTGACAGTGGACCCGGCGAAGAGTGTTGCCGTTTAGGTTCGGCTTGGACCCATGATAGTGACAGAGGTCCAGAGTTGTGGATTAAGCAGTGCCAGCATAACCTTGAGGAGTTCAAGCTGTGGATGGTATTAACATCATTGTGAATAGTTGCTTGAGATAGAGAGAGATTTGAGATATCTATCGATCCTAGAACCTGAGGTACTGGGTTACTCAGAAGGAATTTGATTTGAGGCAATGCCGGTGGATAGAGTTAATAAGGATGTATGATTGAGCTTACAGTAACGTCCCGACAAAGACAAGTGGTCGCAGCTGCCTTGAATAGGCGAGCGGTACAGTTTTGGAGTAGGAGGGTTACTTAGCGGATGCCGCTGAAAGAGTAAGTGAGACGAATTGAGATTAAGGTGGTGTTCCCTAGGAAAGTGGCAAAACTTGTGTTTTGGACTCGTAACCCACTCCGTTGGACAGGATTAGAGAGGGAACTTCTTAGTGAATGCAGCGGGAGTACTGAAGTACAAGGACCGCATCTGTGTACCCGTGGATTCCGAGATCCGAAAGCTGATTTTGAGAGTTAGGGGTTGAGTGTTGTTCCCGATGTTGGACTTCTTACCCTGTGGATGGAGGTAAGAATGCATTTGTGAAGCTCTCAGCATTGTGGTTGCTGAGGAGCAACGGAAAAGTTATGCCAATTGGAGGCAGAGAGTTTTGGTGACTTCTGGAAATCACTATCCGCAGAAATGTGTAGATTTGAGATTTCGCGGGAAGTTAAGTCCGCGAATTATTGGCATATTCGAGGAGTTAGAGCGCATTGGATCAGTTGTTCACCGAGTTGCGCTACCGCCATGGTTTGGCAAGTACCCACGAGGACGTTGGTGTATCCGTTCTGAGGGAAGTATGGATTGGATCCCTTGTATGATTTGGATTTCGCTTCTTTGGAGTCAGACGAGGATTTGGGCTATCAGAAGCGACCGGTGCGAATTCTTGCTCGAGAGACGAGAGAATTGCGCAACCGGATCTTACCTTTGATAAAGGTCTTATGGAGTCATCATGAGGAGCGAGAGGCCACTTGAGAGCCGGACGATGAGTTGAGGATCTCCTATCCCCACTTGTTTGAGTCACCCTCCTGAGTTTTGGATTTTGGAGGTTTCGAGGACGAAACCTTTTTAAGGAGGGGAGAGTGTAGAGTACCGGAGCTTCGGGCAGTGTGCCGACTCCACGTGGCAGCGTGGTATTGTGGAAATACCTTCAGCAGGTTCTGATTTCGTTTACAGGATGGTTCGGGTGGTCCCGGAGCGACGCAGAAGCTTTTTGTTAGAAAAGTGAGTTGGCGTCGGCTTGAGAGCTTGCGGGCCGAGCATCGGATTCATGGATGGGTTTGATGTGAGTTGATCCCTTGGGACATGTGTATTATGAGTTTACAGAGGTGTTCGGTTGGTTGCGGGGCGATGCAGAGGTCCCGAGGCAAGAAAGTGAGTTGACGGGGCGATTTCAGAGATTTTCGGGCTGTTCTGGAGCTTTTGGGTGGCTTGGTTCCGGAACCAGCCATTTGGTTCCGGAACCAGGGCCCGTGTACCGGTACCAAGTGGGTGGTACCGGTACACAAGCACAGGAAGTGCCCTGTTTTAGTCCGAATTGCACAGTGAACTAAGGTATGGGTCTTTCTTCTGTTCCAACCACCCCAGGCATGATTTATACACCTTGTCCCCCTCTCTCTCTTCCACCCTACATCATCTTCATCCTCCTCCATTTCTTGCTGCCAGAGAAGAGAAAGAAGAGGAAGAAGTAGAAGGAGAAGAGAAGGGTCTGTAAGCTTCTTGCATTGTGGGAGTTGACCCGGTCAACGCGCGCTGGCGAGGAGCAATTGAGGTAATTTAATTGTTGGAGATTATGGATTTGGATTTGTTTGTTCTCCTCTTGGGTTTTATTGATGGAATTGATTGGGATTTTGAGCTAATTTCCATCCTTTCTCTCCCTCTCTCCTTGTGCTCTCGGGTGCAAGCAGGGAGGTTACTGCGCAAATCCGAGGTTTTGTCTGCTCCATGCGCGCGTGTGAGGGACCCTTTTGAGCTGAGCAGAGGCATGCTGGGACCTTTGGGAGTGTGATAGAGGATTGATCGGAGCTCCGTGGATTTTTCCGACGCGCGGCGGCGCGCGCGCGCGTGAGAGGCGCAGTGCAGTTTCATCAGTTTTTCGTCCGTTTCTTCACCGATTTCGGCGCGGCCTTCGGAAAGCATTTGAGGTGGGTTGGAATTTCTTCAAGATGTGTGGAATGCCCTCTAAAGCTATTTGAATGCATGTTGATCATGTTTAGCTTAATTATTTGCATAGCTGGTAAATCTGATAGTTGCCTAGAAAATTGTAGGAATACAATTGCAAGCCCCAGATATTTTTAGCATGATCTAGAAGTGATTTGACACTAGACTGCATGTTTAGTTGGCTTTATATTGGCATCTGAACCGTTTTAAAAATCGTCGGAACTGTTTTAAGGAAAACTGGGTTTTGAAAATAGTTTTAAAACATTGAGATCTTCCCGAGGGGTTGAGTAGGTTCAGGATGCATGTGTTCTCGTGCCAGAGGGCCGAGTGGATTTTTAGAGCATTATGAGATGACTTTCTAGTGTCATGAGAGAGTTTTGAGATACTTGAGTTCGCGGGGTATTGAGGATGTATTCCCTGATTGGGTTACTCTAGATCATGGGTCGTGTTCTGATTTAGTGGTGGAGATGGTTCTCCCACTTAGCCTTGAGAGTTTTGGGGGCTCTGGCAGATCGAGTCGTGGAGGTTTCCCGACTCAGCCACGGGGCGTGCATTATCAGATTGAGTCGTTGAGGGTTCTCCGACATAGCTGTGAGAGTGTTGGGCTTTCCTGTTCGAGTCGTGGAGTCTTTCTACGACTGAGTATGCTTGTTGAGCATTGAGATCCGATCTGTTTGATCGTGTATTTTAGCCTTGAGTCGTTGAGGGTTCTCCGACATAGCTGTGAGAGTGTTTAGGCTTTTCTGTTCGAGTCGTGGAGTCTTCCTCCGACTGAGTTATGCTAGTTGAGCATTGAGATCCGATCTGTTTGATCGTGGATTATAGCCTGCTGAGCCTGGCTTTTTATGCCAGTTTTGAGATACTTGAGATACTTGAGATACTTGAGTTCGGTGGGGTCGCTCCCCTCGAGCTACGCCCCGGGTGCGATGATGATACCGAGCCTGACGAGGCTGCGATGTGATTACTGAGATGGTCCTAGAGGGACACCCTACGTAAGTCCGTTCCTCCGGGATGTGCGGCAGTGGATGCCTACGTAAGTCCGTTCCTACGGGATGCGCGGCAGTAGATGAGCGCAGGCTTGTTTGACTGGTCCAAAGAGGGACAGTCATTGGGATTGGGTGATATGTGTGAGTGAGTTTCATAGCATGTTCCTAGATGAGTTTTTCCTTTGAGCATGATACTTGAGGCATGTTAGTAGTGAGGGTGTATGCATAGCAGGATCAGAGTTGAGTTTTCTTGAGCATGATGTAGTATATGCTAGTTGTAGTTCCTTTCCTGCTTTCAGCTTTTATCTATCTATCTATCTGCATACCTGTCTGTTGTGCCTCCAGTAGACTTAGTGGGCATACCGTGGATATTGAGACGGTACCCACTGGGAACTACCTTTGCAGTAGTTCTCACACCCGCTGCGGTGACAGGTTCCTGTGGTAGCTGTTCCGGCTTGGTTCGCGCGGTGGCAGCTGATCGAGGTGAGGACGTGGCCGTTTAGTTCCTTACCAGCACTGAGAGTCAGAGGTAGATGTACCTTGGGTATTTTATGACTCCACTTTTGTACTGGACATTCTGAGAGATCAGTGAGGATTCTTGTACTTTTGTAGCTGAGAGACCTTGTATCGAGATTTTTATTATATCAGATGTTCAGTGGATTTCTGTAGCTATTTGGTTTTCTTTCAGCTCTGATACATTATAGCTATAGATCTGACTTGCAGGGTAGGCGCTTCGTCTGTACGGCAGTTTCCGTACAGATGGCGGATCTGTTGGCGAGCCCGGGTCGCAGTTTCGACCCCGGGGCGTGACACGGCGCGCCACTCTCGGTCCACGGAATAGACCGCCGGTGCACGGTGGACCGGCGGGCCACGTGGCGGCACGCGTTTGGCCCGGCGTAGTGCGCTCGGCGCGCG
Organism: Tillandsia leiboldiana; assembly: GCA_029204045.2. Lineage (NCBI taxonomy): Eukaryota > Viridiplantae > Streptophyta > Magnoliopsida > Poales > Bromeliaceae > Tillandsia > Tillandsia leiboldiana. Next base: position 53,123 of record JAQNDB010000791.1, read on the forward strand.
GGGCAGGCCGGGCAGGTGCGGCGCGTGCGCGGTGCACGGTGGACCGGGGCGCACCACGTGGCGGCCCCGGATTGGTCGGCTCATGTACGCGTGGCGCACACAGAGCTGCCCGGGTGCGGCCATACGCACGTACCTGTTCACGCAGAAGGAACTGAATTTGAGGCAGCGCAGATGGTTAGAGTTACTGAAGGATTACGATGTGGATATCCTTTACCATCCAGGAAAGGCCAACGTGGTTGCAGATGCTTTGAGTAGGAGAGCGGTGCAGAGTTTGTCCATGTTGATTACAGATCAGGCGCCACTATTAGAGGAGTTGAGACGGCTCGAGATAGAGGTTGTATCCCCTGGGGTCTCTGCTAGACTGATGTCTTTGGTCGTGCAGCCCACTCTGCTGGAGAGGATCCGGGAGAAACAAAGCGAGGACCCCCATTTGACCAAGATTCGAGATCAGATTCCGAGTGATCGATCAGGGGATTTTTCAGTTGATACTGCGGGAGTACTGAGGTACAGGGATCGAGCCTGTGTGCCAGTGGATGCTGAGATCAGAGAGCAGATATTGAGAGAGGCCCATTATACACCTTACACCCTTCATCCTAGGGGGACTAAGATGTATAAGGACCTCAAGGCACACTTCTGGTGGAATGGCATGAAAAGGGATATTGGGAGGTTTGTGTCTCAGTGTTTAACTTGTCAGCAGGTAAAAGCTGAGCATCGTGTGCCAGCTGGCAAGTTACAAAGTCTTCCAATTCCCGAGTGGAAGTGGGACCACATCACGATGGATTTTGTGGTCGGATTACCGAGGGCACAAGGAGGTGCAGATGCTATCTGGGTAGTGGTGGATCGACTTACCAAGTCAGCGCACTTTTTGCCTATACAGACTACTTGGCCACTCGAACGACTAGCCCAGTTATACTTGGATGAGATAGTGAGATTACATGGAGTGCCAGCTTCTATAGTATCAGATAGAGACCCGAGGTTTGCTTCGCGATTCTGGAGGAGTTTACAGACTACCTTGGGGACTCAGCTCAGATTCAGTACAGCCTTCCACCCACAGACTGATGGACAGTCAGAGCGGACGATTCAGATCCTTGAGGATATGCTGAGGGCTTGTGTCCTAGATTTCGGCGGTGGATGGATTCGACACTTATCCCTGGCTGAGTTTGCGTACAACAACAGCTTTCAAGCAAGCATTCAAATGGCTCCGTTTGAAGCGTTGTATGGACGCAAATGTCGATCACCGCTATATTGGAGTGATGTGGGGGAGAGAAGGACTCTGGGACCAGATTTGTTGCTAGAGGCAGAAGAAAAGGTCAGAGTGATCCGACAGCACCTTCAGGTCGCTCAGAGTCGACAGAGGAGCTATGCTGATGTTCGGCGACGAGACTTAGAGTTTCAGGTGGGAGATCATGTATTTCTGAAAGTCTCGCCGTCCAAAGGGATAAGGAGGTTTGGCATTCGCGGGAAACTCAGTCCCCGATACATTGGACCCTTTGAGGTATTGGAGCGTATCGGGCCAGTTGCTTACCGACTTGCACTTCCCCCGAGACTGGCTAGTGTCCACGATGTCTTTCATGTTTCCACTCTGAGGAGGTACGTCTTCGACCCGTCGCACGTCATCGACTTTGCACCACTCGAGGTCAGCGAGGATTTGAGATATGAGGAGCGCCCACTGCGGATTCTAGATCGGGAGATGAAAGAATTGCGCAATCGGACCATCCCCTATGTGAAGATCCTCTGGAGCAATCATGATGAGCGCGAGGCAACGTGGGAGCTCGAATCAGCGATGATGGACGCCTACCCCTACCTGTTCGAGGCTCAGGATTGAGGTATGATTTTCGTTTCGAGGACGAAACTTTTGTTAGTGGGGGAGGATGTAGTGTCCCATTTTTCCCCTGTGTTTTTCCCCTGTTTCGGGGTGTGGAACACCTGTTAGTGGTGTGTGGGGTGTTGAGTTATTAATCCCAGAAGGATCTAAATTGGTACTATCAAACAACTAGAGGGGGGGTGAATAGGTGTAATACTTAAAAACTCAATCTCAGTGCAAAATAAAAACCAATGCAGAAAATAAAAACAGCACACCGAGATTTACGTGGAAACTCCAATCCAGGAGAAAAACCACGGGACCAACACGCAATAACAATCCACTAAGAATAGAAGAATAACAAGGTGATTACCGACTCCACGGACTCAACCCCTCCTTCAGCTTCTTCCGACCTTGCGCTGACCGGTTGGATATCCGCGCAATAACAATCCCTAAGAAAAGAAGAATAATAAGGTGATTACCGTCTCCACGGATTTAACCCCTCCTTCAATTTCTTGGACCTCACGCTCCACCGATTTTGCACGCCCACTGCACACGTTCGAATCCACGAACGCCACTCGAATCCACGAGCACACGTTTCGAATCCACGAAACGCCTTTAGCACACCGAATCCACGATGCCACGTCGAATCCACGACGCAAACTCAGTCGATAAGAATATTGACTTCGATGGTGATACTTTGCTTAGATTCTCAATGAGGAACCGTAGAAGAAATCTCTAAGCAAAGATTAGATCAATTCGACAAAAGATATGTTCTTGAAAGAACCATCGAATTGACCTAAAAGAGGCTATAAAGAAGAACGATGAAAACCTAGCCTCTAGGGTTGCTCTCAAGAGTTTTATAAAAAGATCGGCCGTAGCTCCCACGTTTTTGAGAAACCCTAAATGTCTATTTATAGTTTAGAAACCTTTGGAAAGAGATAAGAATCAAAAACATACCTTATCTGGAAATTTTCAGGACGGCGATCCGGATCGGATTTACTGCGATCCGGATCGTCGTAACGAGAATGACGATTCCAGAAATACCATGGTTCGGGATCCGGATCGCATTGCCCGATCAGGATCGTTCATACAAATCAGAAAACTTAACATTCGGGATCCGGATCGGAAATTGCATGGATCCGGATCGAAGTCTTGTATGAAGCAACAACCTTCGGGATCCGGATCGTTGGCTCTGATCCGGATCCTGAACATGTCCGAACACCAGTTTTTGATTATTATGACAATAAAAGTTCATCCAAGTGTTTCTACACTATAAGAAGGTATTCGGATCACCAAAATTATTTAGTTAAACATACCTGATCCTTTTGAATACTTTCTTCTTGAGATTGATGTAACTGATCCACAATTCTTCATCTTCAATCTTCAAGACTCAAGACATTGAGTGTCAACTTGAGCTCTTGTTGAATCTTCTCTAAGTCTTTGATTGCTGATTGACAATTTGATCCCTTTAAGACTCCGACTCAACTCACTGACATGACTCACGAAATATGCCAAGACCAAAATGCCGTAACAATCTCCCCCTTTGGCAATTTCGTGACAAAACCCAAAAATACATAAAAGCGCTCAAGTCACTCATCTTAAACCAAAAAGTCAAAATTCAATGTTATCACCAAAACATTGATTTTCTTTGCGTGAAAGATCCAATAAATACAAAATTACATTTGAACCAAACAGTCCTAGAACATACTCTATGACTTAGGACTTGGAGTCTTAAAGTGATGTAATTCCTGCAAAACAAAACTCCAAACAAAATCAAACGTTAGTCGTTAGAAATTAGAATCCTATATTTGATCCGTCTTCCTTTTGGTTCTTTTGTTTTTTCTTTGTCTCCCCCTATCTTGAGCATCTCTAACATGTTCTCCATGTTCTCCCTCTTTGTGATACGATCATCATTTTCCGTTCTCCCCCTATCTCGATGATCTCATCTCTGTCTCCCCTTATCTCGATGATCTCTTCTCCCCTATTTCTCTTCTCCCTCTTTTTGTCACAAATTGTCAAACAGTGAACATACTAGACAAAAGGAAATCATTAACATCATTAGTCCATAGTGAAAGAGAGATAAAAGCTCAGTTCCGGTATATAACAAAAACATAGATTGCGTACCGGTACTCGAACGCAAAAATCAAATAATTTCTTGAAACAAATCCAGATTTTGAAATATTTGAATTACCGATTTGTATTCCATCAAGAAAACAATTTAAGTGCATGAGAATAATATGAGATCACATAGATGTCATTCAATCCAATTAATTTCACAAAAATTAAAAAGATTTACTCCGAAATCATGAAAAACAAAGATAAAACATTATAAACGTTTTTCATGTTATATTCGTCAAACACAAGTCATCAAAAATAATCTTGAGATCCAAAGTCTATCAAGATGTAACGGATGTACAAAGATGACTTACAGAGATTTCCAAATGACATCAATTTGATTTCTTACCCTTTCAAATTTGAGATAAGCACTAAAATAGCTAAGGGTGGCTCTTTGAGCATCTTTCAACTATCCCACCTTATACCAACCAGGAGATTGTTCAAAAAATAAGACCTTTGCATATAAATCTCCAAAAACTTCAACTAAAAATTTCAAGAAATATTTTTCAAGCATCAAAACATGTGGTAGCTTCACACACAAACCGGACGACCGGGGTGGCAGCTCTTTCCAACATGTGGTGGTAGTTTTCACACTCCTTTCGGATGTAACTCTTTCCACATCTTTTGCAAATCATTTCAATACCCTTGTAAGAATGCAATCTCTTACGTGAAAGAATTAAATCCCAAATTTTAGCCTATCGGTTGTCTCACGTTTATCACAATGAATTCACACAACCGAGATAGATTAAGCATCTAAAGATCACACATGATTTCTAAAATTTGATGCTTATAATATCAAAAACTCCTATAATGAAGTATCTTCAAGATTATGATTATGGAGTAAAGTTGATAATCCAAATAAAATTAATTTGGAGTGAATAAACGTGAAGCCCTTTTTATTCAATGCACTTGTTTATTAAAAACCCTTTTGTTCAAAAACAAAGTACAAAAACGAAGAGCATTGAAAACCATGTAATGCAAAGATTAAGAAAGATATGAAGGGAAAACCAATCAAAGCATTACATACAGTCATAAGCTAATTAGAACTTAAGACAAGGAAAGATATCACCTTTCCGAATCCAAAATCGCTGGATTTTGGGTTGTCTTGATTCGTCGTGGCCGGGGGTTGTCCGCTTTGACTGTTGGTCCACCTTAGGTCTTTGCCTCGTAGTGATCCACTTGTATGATTGATGTTGTGGCTCGGACCTTTGGTGGGTTGAGTGAACTCCTTTGACTTGATGTGTCTTTTGATTCCGTTGAGTTCGCTCCGTAGATGAAGTTGCCGAAGAATTTTTCTTTCTCTTTTTCGGGCAATCCTTCACCAAATGTCCTTCAAGTCCACAAAGGTGACACGTTCTTCCTTTCAATTTGAATGTGGAACTTGAAGCATGCACAGTTTGATCCTTTTTAAAACCCAAACCAACTTTGGTTGTTTGACCTAATCCGCACATACAATCTAGTTTCTTGGAAACGGTTGAAAGCCTTTGTATGTCGGATTTGAGTTCATGAACTTGCTTGGTCAATGCTTGGTTGGTGGCATGAATCTCCTCAAACTGTTTTTCTAGAAAATCAATCTTGTTAATGTGGGAATTAACGGTCGTTTCCGATTGATTTATCTTTTCTTGGAGGATTTTATTATTATCCAATAAAAGCTCTCGTTCCTCCTCGAGATCATGAAGTTTTATCTTTAAAGCATGATTCTCGTCTTGATCTTCAAGTCGTTGCTTCCTCAACTTCTTGATATGCTTGACCATCTTCTTAGATTCCGCAAGAAGTTGTTGGTATGCCTCAACGAGTTCTTCTTCGTCCGACTCCCCCTCACTTGATGACTCTCCGCCGGTTGTTGATGTTTCATACAAAATCAAAGGAGTAGAGTCAGTGACTAAAGATGATAAATAATTATTAGAAGAGGGAATATGAGAGGCATGAGAGGCAACAACTTTTTCCTCTTTACTTGAGGTCGATTCATTAGAAGTAGAATCGTCCCAAGTTTTTGCTTGCAAAGCCTTCTTTTTATATGATTTCTTAGAAGGACAATCCATTGAAAAATGGCCGTAGCCTTTGCATCGATAGCATTGGATTTCCCCTTCGAAATCATCTTTCTTTTTTTCTTTAGAGGGTTTTGCAAAGCTTTTGAGGTTAGAGGATTTAGAACCCGATGATCCTTTAGAAGGTTTCGTGGATGAAGATCCATCGGTTCGATTCTTCCAAAATTTCCGACGAAATTTCTTTACGATCCGCGCCAATTGTTCTTCAAAATCGGCAAAAGAGATTTCATCGTCGGAACTTGATTCGCTATCTTCTTCCTTTGTGGATTTGAATGCAATACCTGTAAGCTTAGAAGAAGACTTGGAAGAAAGTTGATTAGTAGGAAAAGTCATTTCATAAGTTTGCAAAGCACCTACTAATTCCTCTACACTCATCTCATCCGGATGACTAACGGTTTCAATGGCGGTAACCTTTGCCCTGAACCGTTCCGGAAGAGTCCGAAGTATCTTTCTTATAATTTTCGACTCTAGGATCTTTTCTCCTAAATTAGCACATGTATTTATTACATCTTGAAGTCTAGTGTAATAATCTGTAAACAATTCATGCTCTTCCATATGAATAGAGTCAAATTGACTAGTAAGCATCTGGAGCTTTTGAATTTTCACAAGATTAGTACCCTCATGTGTAATTTTGAGAATATCCCAAATTTCCTTTGCGGTTTCACACGCGGAAATTCGTGTGAACTCAGTCGAGGAAAGAGAATTAAATAAAGCGTTCATACCTTTCCCATTGTAAGAAGATCTTTCAAATTCCTCTTTGGACCATCTAGAGCGAGGTTTTGGGGTAGTAGAATTTCCTACTTCCTCAACAGGATGCACCCAACCGTGTTCCACGGTTTGCCAAACACGCTCATCAATTGAGATGAGAAAAGCTCTCATCCGCACTTTCCAATAAGCATAATTAGTCCCATCAAAAAGAGGAGGTCTATAAATATTACCACTTTCACCCATCATGATAGATAAACCTAAAACCCGCTCTGATACCAATTGTTGAGTTATTAATCCCAGAAGGATCTAAATAGGTACTATCAAACAACTAGAGGGGGGGTGAATAGGTGTAATACTTAAAAACTCAATCTCAGTGCAAAATAAAAACCAATGCGGAAAATAAAAACAGCACACTGAGATTTACGTGGAAACTCCAATCCAGGAGAAAAACCACGGGACCAACACGCAATAACAATCCACTAAGAATAGAAGAATAACAAGGTGATTACCGACTCCACGGACTCAACCCCTCCTTCAGCTTCTTCGGACCTTGCGCTGACCGGTTAGATATCCGCGCAATAACAATCCCTAAGAAAAGAAGAATAACAAGGTGATTACCGTCTCCACGGATTTAACCCCTCCTTCAATTTCTTGGACCTCACGTTCCACCGATTTTGCACGCCCACTGCACACGTTCGAATCCACGAACGCCACTCGAATCCACGAGCACACGTTTCGAATCCACGAAATGCCTTTAGCACACCGAATCCACGATGCCACGTCGAATCCACGACGCAAACTCAGTCGATAAGAATATTGACTTCGATGGTGATCCTTTGCTTAGATTCTCAATGAGGAACCGTAGAAGAAATCTCTAAGCAAAGATTAGATCAATTCGACAAAAGATATGTTCTTGAAAGAACCATCGAATTGACCTAAAAGAGGCTATAAAGAAGAACGATGAAAACCTAGCCTCTAGGGTTGCTCTCAAGAGTTTTATAAAAAGATCGGCCGTAGCTCCCACATTTTTGAGAAACCCTAAATGTCTATTTATAGTTTAGAAACCTTTGGAAAGAGATAAGAATCAAAAACATACCTTATCTGGAAATTTTCAGGACGGCGATCCGGATCGGATTTACTGCGATCCGGATCGTCGTAACGAGAATGACGATTCCAGAAATACCATGGTTCGGGATCCGGATCGCATTGCCCGATCCGGATCGTTCATACAAATCAGAAAACTTAACATTCGGGATCCGGATCGGAAATTGCATGGATCCGGATCGAAGTCTTGTATGAAGCAACAACCTTCGGGATCCGGATCGTTGGCTCTGATCCGGATCCTGAACATGTCCGAACGCCAGTTTTTGATTATTATGACAATAAAAGTTCATCCAAGTGTTTCTACACTATAAGAAGGTATTCGGATCACCAAAATTATTTAGTTAAACATACCTGATCCTTTTGAATACTTTCTTCTTGAGATTGATGTAACTGATCCACAATTCTTCATCATCAATCTTCAAGACTCAAGACATTGAGTGTCAACTTGAGCTCTTGTTGAATCTTCTCTAAGTCTTTGATTGCTGATTGACAATTTGATCCCTTTAAGACTCCGACTCAACTCACTGACATGACTCACGAAATATGCCAAGACCAAAATGCCGTAACATGGGGCCCCAACATGTCAAAGTGATATGTTGTTTGGAACCAGAGAGGATTTGGGAGCAAGCCTGACCTTCGGCTGCCTTTGCCGAATTTTAGGAGTGGAATCAGGCTAATCGGAGGCCGTATTTGAATTCAGCGCGGAAAAACGCTTGAAAACGACTATTTACTTATTTATTTTGGAGTCCGGATGCCCAAAAACGGACCCCCGGAAGTTTTCTGCGCAAAATGGTGCAGGGGGAGCTGTGGACCGGCCGGGGACACGTGGCAGGCCCTTATTGGGCCGGCGCGCCACTCTCGGTCCACGGAATAGACCGCCGGTGCACGGTGGACCGGCGGGCCACGTGGCGGCACGCGTTTGGCCCGGCGTAGTGCGCTCGGCGCCCGGGGCAGGCCGGGCAGGTGCGGCGCGTGCGCGGTGCACGGTGGACCGGGGCGCGCCACGTGGCGGCCCCGGATTGGTCGGCTCATGTACGCGTGGCGCACACAGAGCTGCCCGGGTGCGGCCGTACGCACGTGGGCGCACGTGGGCGCGCGTGGGCGGCGGCGGCCGCCGACAGCCGTGTCGGGCGGGGGGGCCACGTGTCGCCGCACAATTGGCGGGCGCGCCCACCGCGCCGCCAATCACGGGGGACACGTGGCGCTTCCCCGTTGAGCCCGCACGGCTGCCGCCTGTTTGGCGGACACGTGGCGGGCTGTGGGCCGGGTCGGACGGCCGGTTGGACGGGAAGGGATCCCGTGCGCGGGCGGGCTGGGCCGGGCCGCACTGTGCACGCCCGGAAACCCCTGGGCCGGGCCGCACTGTAGCCGCCCGAAACGCGGGCCGGGCTGCACTGTTTACGCCCGAAAGTGGGCCTGGGCACTGTAGCCGCCCGAATGTGGGGACACAGAGGTCTTTTTCCCAAAAGATTTTTGGGCCTATAAATAGCCCTTCCCCTCCCTTCTTTTTCTCTGTTTTCAGAGAGAAAGAGAGAGAATCTGAGAGAGGTCATTGAAGAGAAGTTGTTCCTCACTGATTTTTCTACCTCGTGGTGCGTTCCCAGATTTTCTGGAAGTTCGACAGCGGCGATCCGGATTTTACAGTGTGCCTTGTTTTTCCCCAATCTGGGCCTGTTATCGTCGCATTTCGGTCCGAGGAGTCCCCTGCGCAGTACGGGAGTCCTCTTTCGACGATTTCTTCGCCGGTGTGTTCCTAAGAGGTAGGGCTTCGTTTTCCGTGTTGGTGGTTTCTCTGGATTCCGATTCCTTGGCACGATTCCCGAGGTGTTTTGACCCCTCTTTTGCTGTTTGGGTTTTTGGGACAGCGGCGACTTCGACGATTTATTTCTCAGCGTAGGAATATCAGATCTAGGCGATTCAAGAGTCGATTTTGGGCTACTTTTCGCGAGGAACGCAACCGTGATTTTTATGAGATTTTAGGAGCTCGAGACAGAGGTGAAATTCCTCATTTTGCGTGCTGATTGTAAAAACAGCAATTATGTGTTTGGAACTTGTAGTTTTTACACCGTGTACACTTGTGTGATATTGTAGGATACTGTTTCAGCTGACGATGTGCTTAGAGGACAACGGGTATTTTCTAGGTGTATTGTGCACGCTTTTCGAGGTGGGTGGTTGCTTTTCCCTCTTTGTTGACTTGCACACTAGGAATAGTAGAGTTTCCCAATTACAAATATGATAGTAACTTGTGGTATATGAGCCTATTGCATTGGCCCCCCTAAATTAATTGATAGCTTCTTTGTGATCAATCTGGGACAATGAAGTTGGACAATTGCTATATCTTAAACTGCATGCAAATAAGTAATCCCATAATGTTTTAAAATGATTCTTTACAAGAAACCTTAGTCACTTTTCTAATACTTTTTAATGGAATAATTGTATGTTTAATTGGACATCTAGTTAGGCCACCATTTTACTGCAGCACTGTATTATGGGTTTTGACTTAGGAGAAAACATGTTTTATTGTTATTCTTCTCTATCGATGCATGACGATCGAGTCAGATCGGGAGCTTGAGTTAGTGTAGTTGGATCTCGAGTCTGGGACAGTTTAGACTCTTCTTGGGGATTGTGGGAGATTGTGGCAAACCGCGAATTTTGGGCGGTTGACCGGATGTTATTATCACATCAGATTGGGGATCAAGGTTGCATTAGTGGATGGAGTATTCCCACTTCGATCATGGTCATGATCCAGTCCTGCTATTGTGAGACATCGGTTACAGAGATGATTGATATAGAGATACTTTACTCGTGTGGGTCGCTCCCCTCGAGTGCCACTCCGGAGTAGGCTTTTTGACCGTGATGGGTGCCGGTCAGTTGGTGAGTTGTGAGTGATGACAGAGCAGGCAGTGCCAGTATTTCCTGGCCCTCTGATTGGGTTTCTTTGGGCAGTCAGCTTTATAGTTGCATATATACAGTTATCTTTTGGCACTGCATTTAGAGGCATAGTAGTGGTAGTTCCTTTTCCAGCAGTCTTTATTTCTTACCACTGTTCTTCCTTTTGCCTCTTTATTCCTAGTGGGTGCGTCAGCATTAGAGGTTTTACCCGCTAGGGGAGGCTACTGGTTTATCTAGTAGTTCTCACCCCCATTATTGTTTTCTGTCCTCCTTTCCCTTTGTTTTGCAGAGTCATCTGTGGGAGCTGCTGGGCCTTCAGCGGCAGATCGAGGTAAGAGGATCGCCGACTAGCTAGATCGTCTACCCCGAGTGAGAGACTAGCGAGGTTTTTATTGTACCCTTTTTGTATCTCAGACTTCAGTAGTTTCCTTTTGGATCTGGCTTTGGCCAGCTGGTTGTATATTTTTGGTGAGCTGGGAGTATATTGTACTTTTATTTCAGCTTGTAGCTTATTTCTGTCTGAGAGTACTTTTAGTTCTATTAGTTCAGCTCTGTTTATGCTCTTTTATTGTATATTATCTATTTGAGCAGGTTACCAGCGCTTCGTGTACATGGAAAATTCTGTGTGCACGGGGGATCTGTTGGCGGGCCCGGGTTCCGGTTTACACCCGGGGCGTGACAGGGTGTCGGAGTAACATGTGGTAATTTGTGAAGTGACTTCACAATCGTTGACTTATCTATCATCCCCCAACAGTGTTGATATGATGTCGAGCTTATATCAATTTCAAACTTTTGCTAGATCCTCATGATGATTAATGGAAATGGAAGTCGCTCAGAAGGATGAGGATGCACAACATATCTTGACATTCTATTCCAAATTATGTAGGGGATGTTCATGTTCAATCCTACAGCCTCAGAGGGATGACCTATGAGATATAAGAACAGCATTCTATCCCATCTCACTAACTTGGTCTGCATGTTAGGAAGAATGTTGTAACATGTGATGAAATTAAGAAATCGGTACTCCAGTCGAAGATGTTTGGATTTTACACTTTTGCCATCAGCTGATTCAGTTCCTTCCAAACAAATTTTTCCTATCACAGTTTGCCATAAGGCATTCGTCAAACTTCTTCCCGTCAAATAGTTGATCCCCGATGTGTTGGATTCCATTCCAAGGACTTCGTCGATTAATTGCGGAGTGATTTTAAGTTTCATCCCTTGGATATTTGTATAGAAATGCATTGAGCCACGTTCATCTTCTTGAAGATGTCTTGCATTCGTGTAGAAGGTTCTTACACGATACAAGCAATACCCAAGTAATTCGGGGAATCGGCAGACTTGGATGAGATTAGCTTGCTCAATTAAAGTTCCAAACTCTGGTGAGTGATTTCGGAGAGCTTCAATGTTGACATGTCGTTCACCGATACATTCACGATGTTCAAAAGCTCGAAGGCGATCAATGCTGACGAACACTCCTTCCACCCGAGGCGGGGAGTTAGGAACCATTGGCTTGCTAGCATTAGCCTCTCGTGCTCGTCCAAAGCGTCGAGCAAGTCATTTCCTTTTTACCGAGACGGTCGGTGACGTCATAGGTGCTTTTCCTGTGTCAATGGGTGCCTTTCCTTTTGATCCATTGGAAGCCTTTTGTTCAGGTTTAACGGGCATTGATTCATCATCATTCGTTAACACGTCCCAGTCTACTTCATCATTATTTGCTTCAGTTTCCGAGTCACTAATCAGATCAAATTCACCTTTTCGTTGAAGTTTCTTGGCTCTTTTCAGTTTATTGGTTGCTCGAGTAAGCACCATTGTGACTAACAGCAAGATGATCCATGAGAATTCCATAGCTGTGCGTGCTTTAAGAGGATTGAAATCCTGTGAAGAGCAACTCAAGAACACGAAAAAAATTGTTAATTTTCAAAAATTAAAAAAATTGTACCCAAACAATCATTATCGTGTAGAGAGACTAAGAATCAAATTAGTTTTGCAAAGAGAATTTTAAAAATAGATCAATTGCATGATTTTGGAAAATTCCCATTATATGCCCTAAAACCAAAATTTTTGAAATCGAAGACCAAAAATCCGTTTATCTTGAGAATACCTAGCATATAATCAAAACTAATATACCCAGAGTTCTTATTTCAAAAGAAATTTGATCAAAAACCATCCACAAATGAAATTGATACAAGAAATTCATCACGTTTTGAGGAGGAATAAGAAAAACTGTGAAAAACCGAGATTTTGATCAATAAAACTTACTTGGAATTGAAGAACTTGAGTTTGAAAGCTTCCAAGATGGATGAAATCTAGAGAGAGAAGCTCTGGAAACTTTGGAACAAAAGATTGGAGTAAAAGAAATCAAAACCCTTTTGTTCTATATAAAACCCTAGCCGCGATCCGGATCAGTTCGTGATTACGATCCGGATCGGCTACCCGCAGTGAAAAACTGCGTTCGGGATCCGGATCGGCAGGTCCAATCCGGATCGTCTGCCCGCAGAAGAATATCTGCGTTCGGGATCCGGATCGGCAGGTCCAATCCGGATCGGCTCCAACTTTTTCTTTAGAAAATTTCAGAGAAATTCTAGAAAAACCAGAAAAAGATTGTAAGCACTTTTGTGTATCAACTTTAAACGAAAATAATCGTTTCATACAACAAGAAATAGATTATACCA
>JAQNDB010000792.1:0-66450 GCA_029204045.2 Tillandsia leiboldiana
GCCGATCTGTCCTCCATCACCCGGCGCCAAGCGCCAAAATCCAGAACTCGCCTCTGGCGGCAGATCCCTATCCAAAGGAACTGCATCGCCATGCTCCATATACAATGCCTACTCCATCGAGGCGTCCAAGATCCGAAATCTGTACAGGAGGGACCAAATAAACTAAAAGGTATTCTGGCGCAATCCACTCCAAGACACATATCCTATGCGCCTCGTCCCTCAAACCTGGAGCGCGCAGTTCAACAACTGCCAAAAACTCTCTAGCACAGGGAGGCTCTCAATTGATCACTCCATCACCACCAACCACGACTATGCCTCCAAAGGCTCCAAACTCAATCTTACGAGTCGGGGTGGTTCATCTGCCAAATCTGGCTCAATAGATCGATCGCGTCCCCTCAGCTCACCAGCTGTCAACTATCCACCCTGCCTCGGTGCCTCGGCACTAGACATTGGCACAGAGGGGGCTGCTCACTCCATCGGTGCCACGGCAATCCCCGCCCCTGAGGATACTGCAACCGGGTGGTCTCAAAAGGAAGCACTGTCGAGCTGCCCGTTGCTCCGACAACTGTGTCACTAAAACCAGCTGCTCGCTCACTCTGCCGCTGATAAGCCTCTGACAATCCTATCATCTGGGTCCGGAGTTCTCTGACCTCAATCCGGGTGTCCGGCCCAAAACCAACCGCTCAAGCTCAACCACTATGACATGATACACACGGGTCAAAACCCAGCGTCGGGGAGACATAGCTCGCCACGACGAAACCGCAAAACAGCACACAACAACGCTCGACCCAATCCAGCGAAAGTCTAAAGCATGTCACCCGTTCCACAGCATTATGTTGTCTGCAGCCAACATAATCACTTAGGAGAATAAACATGCCAATCACTCCTCCCGTCCCTTGGGAGGGGTATAAAACTCAATCAAGACTCTCGCTATAAATCTCGACTCTCACGAAGTCAACCAAGGGTCAAACCATAAGCCTCACAACAAAGGTCTCTCAACAGAGGAAAAAGAAGTAAACTAATCTACTGAAGCTCTCCTCTGAAGGGGTACCGCTACACTCCAATGACGGGTAGGGAACTAGCTCGCGACTCCCTCGCCTCGGTCAGAAGGATCAGCAACTGGAGCAACAAGAACAGGAGAAAAAGTTCCTGGGGAAAAAGACACCACGACGGGTGTGAGAACTACTTCCCACAGTAGTTCTCAGTGGGTGCCGTCAACAAGCCCAACGGTCTGCCCACTAAGTCTACTAGAGGTAAAAGATAACAGTGCAATGAAATCTGAACAAGAAAAGCTGGAGCTACTCTACAGCTACCATACCTCTATCTGACGTACCTCCTCAGAGTGGAAACATGAAAGACATCGTGGACACCAGCCAGTCTCGGGGGAAGTGCAAGTCGGTAAGCAACTGGCCCGATACGCTCCAATACCTCAAAGGGTCCAATGTATCGGGGACTGAGTTTCCCGCGAATGCCAAACCTCCTTATCCCTTTGGACGGCGAGACTTTCAGAAATACATGATCTCCCACCTGAAACTCTAAGTCTCGTCGCCGAACATCAGCATAGCTCCTCTGTCGACTCTGAGCGATCTGAAGGTGCTGTCGGATCACTCTGACCTTTTCTTCTACCTCTAGCAACAAATCTGGTCCCAGAGTCCTTCTCTCCCCCACATCACTCCAATATAGCGGTGATCGACATTTGCGTCCGTACAACACTTCAAACGGAGCCATTTGGATGCTCGCTTGAAAGCTGTTGTTGTACGCAAACTCAGCCAGTGATAAGTGTCGAATCCATCCACCGCCAAAATCTAGGATACAAGCCCTCAGCATATCCTCAAGGATCTGAATCGTCCGCTCTGACTGTCCATCAGTCTGTGGGTGGAAAGCTGTACTAAATCTGAGCTGAGTCCCCAAGGTAGTCTGTAAACTCCCACAGAATCGCGAAACAAACCTCGGGTCTCTATCTGACACTATGGAAGCTGGCACCCCATGTAACCTCACTATCTCATCCAAGTATAACTGGGCTAGTCGTTCGAGTGGCCAAGTAGTCTGTATAGGCAAAAAGTGCGCTGACTTGGTAAGTCGATCCACCACTACCCAGATAGCATCTGCACCTCCTTGTGCCCTCGATAATCCGACCACAAAATCCATCGTGATGTGGTCCCATTTCCACTCGGGAATTGGAAGACTTTGTAACTTGCCAGCTGGCACACGATGCTCAGCTTTTACCTGCTGACAAGTTAAACACTGAGACACAAACCTCCCAATATCCCTTTTCATGCCATTCCACCAGAAGTGTGTCTTGAGGTCCTTATACATCTTAGTCCCCCCAGGATGAAGGGTGTAAGGTGTATAATGGGCCTCTCTCAATATCTGCTCTCTGATCTCAGCACCCACTGGCACACAGGCTCGATCCCTGTACCTCAGTACTCCCGCAGTATCAACTGAAAAATCCCCTGATCGATCACTCGGAATCTGATCTCGAATCTTGGTCAAATGGGGGTCCTCGCTCTGTTTCTCCCGGATCCTCTCCAGCAGAGTGGGCTGCACGACCAAAGACATCAGTCTAGCAGAGACCCCAGGGGATACAACCTCTATCTCGAGCCGTCTCAACTCCTCTAACAGTGGCGCCTGATTTGTAATCAACATGGACAAACTCTGCACCACTCTCCTCCTCAAGGCATCTGCAACCACGTTGGCCTTTCCTGGATGGTAAAGGATATCCACATCGTAATCCTTCAGTAACTCGAACCATCTGCGCTGCCTCAAATTCAGTTCCTTTTGCGTGAACAGGTACTTTAGGCTCTAGTGGTCGGTGTAGATCTCACAGTGCTGCCCATATAGGTAATGGCGCCAAAGCTTCAGTGCAAACACCACGGCAGCAAGTTCCAAGTCATGGGTAGGGTAATTCTTCTCGTAATCCTTAAGCTGTCTCAATGCGTAAGCAATTACCCTCCCTTCCTACATCAGCACGCATCCAAGTCCACTGTGCGATGCATCACTATAGATCACATATCCTTTCCCCATAACAGGGAGGGAAAGGATAGGAGCGGTCATCAATCTATCCTTTAGCTCCTCAAAGCTCCTCTGGCAGTCCTCACTCCAGATAAACTTAACTCCTTTACGCGTCAACCGAGTGAGGGGTGTGGAAAGCTTCGCAAAGCCTTCCACAAACCGACGATAATAACCAGCTAACCCCATGAAACTGCGCACCTCAGATACAGTCGTCGGTCGGGGCCAATCTCGAACTGCCTCAATCTTCGCCGGGTCTACTGCTACACCGGCGGCGAAAATCACATGGCCCAAGAAAGCTACCTCTCGAAGCCAAAACTCGCACTTTGACAGCTTGGCATACAACTTCTTATCTCGTAGAAGTTGTAGCACAGTCCTCAAGTGCTTCTCGTGCTCGACCTCGCTTCGGGAGTAAATAAGGATATCATCAATGAACACCACCACGAAGCGATCCAGAAATGGCCGAAATATCATGTTCATCAAGTCCATAAAGGCGGCAGGGGCATTAGTCAATCCAAACGGCATAACTGTAAACTCATAATGCCCGTACCGTGATCTGAAAGCAGTCTTAGGAATATCCTCGGCCTTCACCTTCAGTTGGTGGTAACCAGACTGTAGATCAATTTTGGAAAATACACAAGACCCTTGCAGCTGATCAAAGAGATCATCGATGCGCAGCAAAGGGTACTTGTTCTTAATGGTCACTTTGTTCAATTCCCTATAGTCCACACACAACCGAAGTGACCCATCCTTCTTTTTCACGAATAGCACCGGTGCTCCCCAAGGCGACACACTTGGTCTAATAAAGCCCTTATCCATCAGATCTTGCAGGTGTGCTTTAAGCTCTCGCAGCTCAGCCGGTGCCATCCGATAAGGAGCCTTAGAGATTGGCGCAGTTCCTGGAACTACGTCAATCACAAACTCAATCTCTCTGTCTGGCGGCATACTAGTCAGCTCAGGTGGAAAAACATCCGGAAACTCGCGGGCAATAGGAATATCCCCGAGTCCCGGTGTCGCCGTAGGCCCCTCAACAACACTAGCCAAAAAGGCTACACATCCTCGATGAATCATCCGCCTCGCTCGGGAAGTCGAAACCACAGAGGCAAAGAAAGCACTCTGACATCCGCGATATACAAACATCTCCTGGCCTGGCTCTCTAAAAGTGACAGTCCTCGCGGCACAATCAATAGTCACGAAATACCGAGCCAGCCAGTCCATCCCAAGAATCACATCAAAGTCCCTCAGCTGTCTCAAGACCAACAGGTCTGCTGGCATAATCCAGGACTCGATCTGCATCGGGCAGGACCAACAACACTCCTCCACGAGCAAAGTGTGGTCGGGAATCTGAACCTCTCGTGCACGTGGCAAAAATCCTACCTCTAACCCATGTAATGATGCAAAAGATCTACTAATGAAAGAATGCGATGCTCCAGTATCAAATAAGGTACGAGAGCTAATGCCAGAGAGTAAGGTGATACCTGCCACCACATGGTCCGCTGCTGAAGAATCCTCTACCTGTGCAGCATACACTCGCCCACTCTGAGCTGGAGGGCGATAATCGATGGGATGGGAAGAAGATGGCTTGCTCGCTAGAGCATAAGGCCGCTGAGCCGTCGACCGCTGCTGCGATGATGCTGGGGCAGATGCTGAAGAAGGAGCGGCTGAGGTCGAAAAGGGGCACGCAGCTCGAATGTGCCCTGGCTGTCCACATCCGTAGCAGCGACCCCACCGCTGGTCGCAAGCGCCGGGGAAGTGCGGACCTCCACAGAAGATACAACTGCTGGGAGCCCGTGACTGTCGGGACTGCTGCTGCTGAGACTGTCGCTGTCGCTGTGGCTGCCGCTGAGACCCGCGCTGCGACGACTGCGATCTCTGCTGCTGCTGCTGTGGGGGCCTCTGGGGCCCACTAGGCCCTCGCCGCTCCGAACGCCCACGGCCTGTGTCACGCCCCGGGGTGGAAACTGCCACCCGGGCTCGCCAACAGATCCGCCATCTGTACGGAAACTGCCGTACAGACGAAGCGTCTAACCTGCAGAAAGAATCAACTACAGTAAACAGATATCAGAGAGCTGAAAGTAGACTACTAAAACTGAAGTCCAAACACTGTACAACTGAAAAAAATACAATATCCATCTCCCTGAATACTATCATATACAAAATCCTCTAATACAGAACTCAAAAGGGAGATATCTCCAAAAAGTACATTAGTGTACAAGCCCTCGATACAAGAAAATATCCTCACAACATCAGTCTCTCAAACTGAAAAATAAAGTACAACTCTATACCTCTCTACAAAGGTCTCTCAACAGAGGAAGAAGAAGTAAACTATCAACCGAAGCTCTCCTCTGAAGGGGGGTACCGCTACACTCCAACGACGGGTAGGGAACAAGCTCGCGACTCCCTCGCCTCGGTCCGAAGGATCAGCAACAGGAGCACAGGAACAGAAGAAGAAGTCCCTGGGGAAAAGACACCACGACGGGTGTGAGAACTACTTCCCACAGTAGTTCTCAGTGGGTACCGTCAACAAGCCCAACGGTCTGCCCACTAAGTCTACTAGAGGCGAAAGATAACAGGCAAAGAAATCTGAAAGAAAAGCTGGAAACTACTCTGCCGCTACCATGCCTCTAACCAGACACTCAAAAGTGGAACAGATGAAAGTAAAAGAGACCACTCGCACCCAAGGTGCTCAATAGACCCAATCGAACTGACTGCCTCATAGGGTCCAGTCAAGCCTGCGCCGGTCGACTAGGAACGCACCTGCCCACTACCCACTAAGTCTACTAGAGGCGAAAGATAACAGGCAAAGAAATCTGAAAGAAAAGCTGGAAACTACTCTACCGCTACCATGCCTCTAACCAGACACTCAAAAGTGGAACAGATGAAAGTAAAAGAGACCACTCGCACCCAAGGTGCTCAATAGACCCAATCGAACTGACTGCCTCATAGGGTCCAGTCAAGCCTGCGCCGGTCGACTAGGAACGCACCTGCCCACTACCACACATCCACATGAGGACGGGATTTACGTGGGGCGTCCTGCCCGACTAACTCGCCCCTCGCGCAAAACTGCCTCAACAGGCCAATCATCGCATCCACTGCGGAAAACTGCCTCAACAGGCCAACCATCGCATCCACTGCGGCATCTCAGGGGGCGCGACCCCACTGAGGAAAACGGCGCGACATAGAGTATCAAACATTGGCATATGCAGGCTATAGTCAAAATCCACGCTCACTCTCAGAACGGTAGGACCCAAGATCCCCAAATATCTCGCACAACAGTCGGAGCACTCTCTACGACTCAGCTGAATCAGCTCACACGGAACACGAGACACTAGCCTCTCCAACAGCTCGCAGCACGAGGCACACTGGCTGGAGGTACTCCACAGCCAGGAACGACCCACAACTCAGGGTAACAAAACAGGTCGGACAACACTCAGCGACCTGGGACCACCGTCAACCCCAACGGTTCCCAACAAGACGGACCGGAAGATACTCGACGGCCCGGGACTACCGTCTACTCAACGGCTCTCTCCCACGACTGTGCAACAGGGAAACAAGACCTCTCGGGACTACCGTATACCCAAACGGCTCCCGGCACAGATAAGCAACCCGCTACAACTACCAGACTCCACTCTGCTCCCAAGCACGAGTGCAAACGCATCCCACGCTAAAAGAAAATCCCGACCTCTCGGCCCACTACCCGGGCGAGGATAACACTATGTCCAGGGATAGCAAAACAGTGTGGGTGTCTAAACATAATTAACCCTAGCCCAAGTGAGGGTTTTCTACTGGTCTGGTTACACATGCAACATATGACGGGGGTGTTAGGTCAAGTTCCAAGATAGTTGTATCAACAGATAATAAAAAGAATAACAATTCCTACAATCTAGCATACTACACAATGAAATAAACTATCATGCATAGTCCTACATCAGTAGAAATACTGTACAGTCCATAAAACTTGGAGATAAGGCCACCCACCTCGATTTGCCACCAATTGCTCGTAGACACTTGCAATTGGCCTCCACGCAATCCGCACGCAAAACGGGACACGCCGTCGGAGTCCGCACGCAAAACGGAGCACGCCGCCGGAGTCCGCACGCAAAACGGAGCACGCTGCCGGAGTCCGCACCAAAAACGGAGTCTGCACGCGAAACGGTGCACGGCGCCGGAATCCGCACGCAAAACGGTGCACGGTGCCGAAAACCGCACGCAAAACGGAGTCCGCACGCAAAACGGTGCACGGTGCCGGAGTCCGCACGCAAAATGGAGTCCGCACGCAAAACGGTGCACGGTGCCGGAGTCCGCACGCAAAACGGTGCACGGTGCCGGAGTCCGCACGCAAAACGGAGTCCGCACGCAAAACGGTGCACGGTGCCGGAGTCCGCACGCAAAATGGAATCCGCACGCAAAACGGTGCACGGTGCCGGAGTCCGCACGCAAAACGGTGCACGGTGCCGGAGTCCGCACGCAAAACGGAGTCCGCACGCAAAACGGTGCACGGTGCCGGAGTCCGCACGCAAAACGGTGCACGGTGCCCAACAAAGAAAAGAGCAAGAGGGTTAATTACAGTCCAAAAGGTCACCCCGAAAACTGTACAAAAATATAGTAAAACCAACACACGGGACCTACCCGTTAGCGCCGCCGTCGCCGAAACGCTCCGCCGGGCGACCTCGCACGCAAAACGAGGTCCACGACGCGCCGCCGCACCTCACGCAATCCCCCTCCCTCACTCCCTCTCGCTCTCGGGTGCAGAAGAAAGAAAGAAAGGGAGAAAAATGCGGTGCGGGGAGGAAGAAGAAGAAGAAAAGGAGGGAGAGAGAAGGTGGTCCACGGGGCGGGTCCACAGGCTCGGTGCACGGCGGCCACCAATGGGAGCCCCCCAACCGGCCGGTCCACAACCGGGCGCGTGCGCCGGGTTCACGCACGCGCCCGGGCGCCACGTGGCGCGCGGCAACGCGCCCGCCACACGGGCGCGTTGCACCGCACCACGCGCAGGCGCGGGACACGCGCCCGTTACACGGGCGCGCGTGCCCCCGCGCCCGCGCGGGCGCCAACGGGGGGCCGCCACGTGGCGGCCCCTGCGCAATCCGTGCAGGCGCGCATTCCCAACGCGCGCCAGCTAGCGCGCACTGCGCAGCGCGCCGCCGCCCACCTCGGGATCCGTGCCGCGCCACGCCTCGATGAACGTACCGTTTTGCCTCGAAAAACGCGCACTTCATCTGGGCTCCAAATCCAACAAATAAATAGTCCATTCTTAGCAATTTCGCGCGCTGAATCCAAAAACGATGTCCATTTCTCCAAATTCTCACCCGAAAATTTGCCGAATGCCCACTCGATCCGATTTTCGCGCCGGGTCCATTTTTAAAGTCCGATTAGCCAAATTCCAACTCTAAAAATTCCCGAATGCGACCGGAGAGGTAAACTTTTATCCGGACTTCACCCGGAGTCCAATTTTGACATCTGAATCGCGCGAAATCACTTCAAAGCACCCGACGGGTCTTCCAATTTCCCACGGGGTCTCAATTTAAGCCCGAAGTCCACCAGATGTGTCCAAATTGCGCGCAAACATCACCGACACACCACGCAGGCCTCCAGTGATGCAACACAAATCCCAAAATGCACCACGAATCCATTTCTGGACCCCAACGCGCGCACCAACACCCCCAACGGCGACCTAAAGCTGCCCAACAACCAGCAACCCTACGCGGGGGATTTCGGGACCTCACATCCTCCCCCACTAAAAGGAAGTTTCGTCCCCGAAACTAGATCAAGCCCATCAGGAGTCAAGAATACCACGGCTCGGTATCTAACAATACGTCTCCAGCTCCCTAGACCCCACTCGCTCCTCGTGATTACTCCGCAACAACAACAAGTACGGTATGACCCGATGTGCAATCCTCTCATCTCTCGAGCCAGAAATTGCAACGGGCGTCCCTCGTACTCCATAATCACGGATCTCAAAGGGGCAAGTAAATCACGGGCGGGGAAAAACACATCACTACTGAGCTGAGACGTGAAATACCAAAGGGTTCCAAGAAAAGGCTGGGGGAAACTGAAATAACCACTAGCGCAACACGCACCAAACCACGTCATGGTGCCCACCTCAACAAGGCGACCCGAAGCAAACCGGCACACTCATCCAATAAGGAAGGGAATCCAATAAGTTGGGGTATTCACTCGGTTACCTCCCGATCCAAAACCACCCGAGTGGACTACTCAACTGCAGGCTAACCTCAAAGGGATCCTCAAGAGACACAATCCCATGCCACAGTTGGTCACTCAACATGCTATCATAACCCCAACGGACCCACGGGTCGAAGTCGATCCCTCAACTAAAAGAGAACACCCTGACGGGCACCAAACCGTCGGTGAATGGGACTGAAAACTGGCTCGCAAGGCGATCATAAAGCTGATGCCCAAACTCGCGATCAAAAGTCCGAAACATCCCCAAAAACTCTCACCGTTGTGTACCTACAACGTGGCATCACTGCCGTGCACCATCGGCGTGGCATCACTGCCGTGCACCAACAGCGTGGCATCACCGCCGTGCACCAACGGCGTGGCATCACCACCGTGTATCAACGGCGTGGCATCACCACCGTGTATCAACGGCGTGGCATCACCACCGTGTATCAACGGCGTGGCATCACCACCGTGTATCAACGGCGTGGCATCACCACCGTGTATCAACGGCGTGGCATCACCACCGTGTATCAACGGCGTGGCATCACTGCCGTGCACCAACGGCGTGGCATCACCACCGTGTATCAACGGTGTGGTATACTCAAGCATCAAGGGCTCAGATCTTCTCAGTCCTATGCCCAACACTACCTCGAAATCCCGGAGCTGAGGAAGGGCCAAAATATCAACAGGCAAAAACCAGGGCCCCAACTGCGCTGGGCAGGACCAATAACACCCATCTATGTGCAACACGTGATCAGGTATCTGAACTTCACGAGCACAAGCTAAGGGTCCTATCTCTAGCCCATCCATCAATGCAAATTCCCTACAGAAGAAAAGAATGCAATGCTCCGGTAACAAATAACGCTCGAGTGCGTGCAGGGGAGATAAGATTAATACCTGCCACCACGTGGCTAGCTGCCCCCGAATCCTCGTCCAGTGTGACATAGACGCTCCCGCTCGGGGGTGGTCGTCCGTCGGACTGCCGCGAAGAAGTGGCCCTAACTATCTGGCCATAACCTGTCGAAGCTCCGCCTGTCTGGAAGAGCGGAGGAGGAGGAGTCGAAGCTGCCCAAGCGACTGATGACCCCGCTTTAGGACAAGACCATGATCTGTGCCCTGCCTGTGGTCACACTGCGGCGCAAAATGCGGCCCACCACCAAGGACACAGTCATCCCGCTGCTGCTGCTGCTACATCGGCTGTGGAGAACCTCCTGGTCTCTGTCTCCTCGGAGACTCACAACCCTCAGACTGGAATCGTGGCGGCCCCAGGGTCTCGATCTACTCGACTGTCCAAACTCAGGCGGCACTGGATGCCTCTCCCCGGAGCTGGTCCCTAGCGCTCCGTCTATCTCTGACATGATCACTGATCCTCGGTCAACCCGCTAAGCATGCTCAATCGCTACATCTAACGTTGGCACCCGCCGAGAATACACCAAGTGATAGATATTCCCATGCAGTCCTTTCTCAACTAGCTCAACCTCCTGGGGCTCATCCAGGCGACATGGGGTACACGGCTCGACAATCGCCAAACCCGCGAACAAATTCCAAAAGAGGTCGACTCCCCTGCTGCAGGAGTCTAAGATCCCCTTCCAGTTTCTGCTTACACTGGCAGGAAAGAAGGTCCTGAGCCGCAAAGCACGAAACTGGTTCCAAGTCAACAACTGCGCTCCCAGTAGTCCAACAGGATGAACTCAACGCCACCAAATTTTGGCGTCCTGTCAGACCATCTCAATCTCACAAAAGCAACCACCTGGTAACTCGGCCAGGGCAAAGTGCCCACCTGGTAGCTCGGCCAGGGGCAATGCATCCATCTGGTAGCTCGGCCAGTGGGAAGTATCGTCCTGGTAACTAGGCCAGGGCATCCATCTGGTAGCTCGGCCAGTGGGAAGTATCCTCCTGGTAACTCGGCCAGGGCATCCACCTGGTAGCTCGGCCAGTGGGAAGTATCCTCCTGGTAACTCGGCCAGGGCATCCATCTGGTAGCTCGGCCAGTGGGAAGTATCCTCCTGGTAACTCGGCCAGGGCATCCACCTGGTAGCTCGGCCAGTGGGAAGTATCCTCCTGGTAACTCGGCCAGGGCATCCACCTGGTAGCTCGTCCAGTGGGAAGTAGCCTCATGGTAACTCGGCCAGGGCATCCACCTGGTAGCTCGGCCAGTGGGACGTATCCTCCTGGTAACTCGGCCAGGGCATCCACCTGGTAGCTCGGCCAGTGGGAAGTATCCTCCTGGTAACACGGCCAGGGCATCCACCTGGTAGCTCGGCCAGTGGGAAGTATCCTCCTGGTAACTCGGCCAGGGCATCCACCTGGTAGCTCGGCCAGTGGGAAGTATCCTCCTGGTAACTCGGCCAGGGCATCCACCTGGTAGCTCGGCCAGTGGGAAGTATCCTCATGGTAACTCGGCCAGGGCATCCACCTGGTAGCTCGGCCAGTGGGAAGTATCCTCCTGGTAACACGGCCAGGGCATCCACCTGGTAGCTCGGCCAGTGGGAAGTATCCTCCTGGTAACTCGGCCAGGGCATCCACCTGGTAGCTCGGCCAGTGGGAAGTATCCTCCTGGTAACTCGGCCAGGGCATCCATCTGGTAGCTCGGCCAGTGGGAAGTATCCTCCTGGTAACTCGGCCAGGGCATCCACCTGGTAGCTCGGCCAGTGGGAAGTATCCTCCTGGTAACTCGGCCAGGGCATCCACCTGGTAGCTCGGCCAGTGGGAAGTATCCTCCTGGTAACTCGGCCAGGGCATCCACCTGGTAGCTCAGCCAGTGGGACGTATCCTCCTGGTAACTCGGCCAGGGCATCCACCTGGTAGCTCGGCCAGTGGGAATGCACAATAACAACATCAGGACACAACAACCATACGACCCAGTCCAGCGAAAGTCTAAGACATGTCATCCATTCCATAACATTATGTTGTCTGCAGCCAACATAATCGCTTAGGAGAATAAACATGCCAAACTCTCATCCCGTCTCTTGGGAGAGGTAAAAACTCAATCAGGACTCTCGCTAAAAGCCACGACTCTCACGTAGTCATCCTAATGTCCAACCGCAAGCCTAGGATTTCTAAGTCCATCACGACCTACAACCTAGGCTCTGATACCACTCTAATCTGTCACGCCCCGGGGTGGAAACTGCCACCCGGGCTCGCCAACAGATCCGCCATCTGTACGGAAACTGCCGTACAGACGAAGCGTCTAACCTGCAGAAAGAATCAACTACAGTAAACAGATATCAGAGAGCTGAAAGTAGACTACTAAAACTGAAGTCCAAACACTGTACAACTGAAAAAAATACAATATCCATCTCCCTGAATACTATCATATACAAAGTCCTCTAATACAGAACTCAAAAGGGAGATATCTCCAAAAAGTACATCAGTGTACAAGCCCTCGATACAAGAAAATATCCTCACAACATCAGTCTCTCAAACTGAAAAATAAAGTACAACTCTATACCTCTCTACAAAGGTCTCTCAACAGAGGAAGAAGAAGTAAACTATCAACCGAAGCTCTCCTCTGAAGGGGGGTACCGCTACACTCCAACGACGGGTAGGGAACAAGCTCGCGACTCCCTCGCCTCGGTCCGAAGGATCAGCAACAGGAGCACAGGAACAGAAGAAGAAGTCCCTGGGGAAAAGACACCACGACGGGTGTGAGAACTACTTCCCACAGTAGTTCTCAGTGGGTACCGTCAACAAGCCCAACGGTCTGCCCACTAAGTCTACTAGAGGCGAAAGATAACAGGCAAAGAAATCTGAAAGAAAAGCTGGAAACTACTCTACCGCTACCATGCCTCTAACCAGACACTCAAAAGTGGAACAGATGAAAGTAAAAGAGACCACTCGCACCCAAGGTGCTCAATAGACCCAATCGAACTGACTGCCTCATAGGGTCCAGTCAAGCCTGCGTCGGTCGACTAGGAACGCACCTGCCCACTACCCACTAAGTCTACTAGAGGCGAAAGATAACAGGCAAAGAAATCTGAAAGAAAAGCTGGAAACTACTCTACCGCTACCATGCCTCTAACCAGACACTCAAAAGTGGAATAGATGAAAGTAAAAGAGACCACTCGCACCCAAGGTGCTCAATAGACCCAATCGAACTGACTGCCTCATAGGGTCCAGTCAAGCCTGCGCCGGTCGACTAGGAACGCACCTGCCCACTACCACACATCCACATGAGGACGGGATTTACGTGGGGCGTCCTGCCCGACTAACTCGCCCCTCGCGCAAAACTGCCTCAACAGGCCAATCATCGCATCCACTGCGGAAAACTGCCTCAACAGGCCAACCATCGCATCCACTGCGGCATCTCAGGGGGCGCGACCCCACTGAGGAAAACGGCGCGACATAGAGTATCAAACATTGGCATATGCAGGCTATAGTCAAAATCCACGCTCACTCTCAGAACGGTAGGACCCAAGATCCCCAAATATCTCGCACAACAGTCGGAGCTCTCTCCCACGACTGTGCAACAGGGAAACAAGACCTCTCGGGACTACCGTATACCCAAACGGCTCCCGGCACAGATAAGCAACCCGCTACAACTACCAGACTCCACTCTGCTCCCAAGCACGAGTGCAAACGCATCCCACGCTAAAAGAAAATCCCGACCTCTCGGCCCACTACCCGGGCGAGGATAACACTATGTCCAGGGATAGCAAAACAGTGTGGGTGTCTAAACATAATTAACCCTAGCCCAAGTGAGGGTTTTCTACTGGTCTGGTTACACATGCAACATATGACGGGGGTGCTAGGTCAAGTTCCAAGATAGCTGTATCAACAGATAATAAAAGGAATAACAATTCCTACAATCTAGCATACTACACAATGAAATAAACTATCATGCATAGTCCTACATCAGTAGAAATACTGTACAGTCCATAAAACTTGGAGATAAGGCCACCCACCTCGATTTGCCACCAATTGCTCGTAGACACTTGCAATTGGCCTCCACGCGATCCGCACGCAAAACGGGACACGCCGTCGGAGTCCGCACGCAAAACGGAGCACGCCGTCGGAGTCCGCACGCAAAACGGAGCACGCTGCCGGAGTCCGCACCAAAAACGGAGTCTGCACGTGAAACGGTGCACGGCGCCGGAATCCGCACGCAAAACGGTGCACGGTGCCGAAAACCACACGCAAAACAGAGTCCGCACGCAAAACGGTGCACGGTGCCGGAGTCCGCACGCAAAACGGAGTCCGCACGCAAAACGGTGCACGGTGCCGGAGTCCGCACGCAAAACGGTGCACGGTGCCGGAGTCCGCACGCAAAACGGAGTCCGCACGCAAAACGGTGCACGGTGCCGGAGTCCGCACGCAAAATGGAATCCGCACGCAAAACGGTGCACGGTGCCAGAGTCCGCACGCAAAACGGTGCACGGTGCCGGAGTCCGCACGCAAAACTGTGCACGGTGCCGGAGTCCGCACGCAAAACGGAGTCCGCACGCAAAACGGTGCACGGTGCCGGAGTTCGCACGCAAAACGGTGCACGGTGCCCAACACAGAAAAGAGCAAGAGGGTTAATTACAGTCCAAAAGGTCGCCCCGAAAACTGTACAAAAATACAGTAAAACCAACACACGGGACCTACCCGTTAGCGCCGCCGTCGCCGAAACGCTCCGCCGGGCGACCTCGCACGCAAAACGAGGTCCACGACGCGCCGCCGCACCTCACGCAATCCCCCTCCCTCACTCCCTCTCGCTCTCGGGTGCAGAAGAAAGAAAGAAAGGGAGAAAAATGCGGTGCGGGGAGGAAGAAGAAGAAGAAAAGGAGGGAGAGAGAAGGTGGTCCACGGGGCGGGTCCACAGGCTCGGTGCACGGCGGCCACCAATGGGAGCCCCCCAACCGGCCGGTCCACAACCGGGCGCGTGCGCCGGGTTCACGCACGCGCCCGGGCGCCACGTGGCGCGCGGCAACGCGCCCGCCACACGGGCGCGTTGCACCGCACCACGCGCAGGCGCGGGACACGCGCCCGTTACACGGGCGCGCGTGCCCCCGCGCCCGCGCGGGCGCCAACGGGGGGCCGCCACGTGGCGGCCCCTGCGCAATCCGTGCAGGCGCGCGTTCCCAACGCGCGCCAGCTAGCGCGCACTGCGCAGCGCGCCGCCGCCCACCTCGGGATCCGTGCCGCGCCACGCCTCGATGAACGTACCGTTTTGCCTCGAAAAACGCGCACTTCATCCGGGCTCCAAATCCAACAAATAAATAGTCCATTCTTAGCAATTTCGCGCGCTGAATCCAAAAACGATGTCCATTTCTCCAAATTCTCACCCAAAAATTTGCCGAATGCCCACTCGATCCGATTTTCGCGCCGGGTCCATTTTTAAAGTCCGATTAGCCAAATTCCAACTCTAAAAATTCCCGAATGCGACCGGAGAGGTAAACTTTTATCCGGACTTCACCCGGAGTCCAATTTTGACATCTGAATCGCGCGAAATCACTTCAAAGCACCCGACGGGTCTTCCAATTTCCCACGGGGTCTCAATTTAAGCCCGAAGTCCACCAGATGTGTCCAAATTGCGCGCAAACATCACCGACACACCACGCAGGCCTCCAGTGATGCAACACAAATCCCAAAATGCACCACGAATCCATTTCTGGACCCCAACGCGCGCACCAACACCCCCAACGGCGACCTAAAGCTGCCCAACAACCAGCAACCCTACGCGGGGGATTTCGGGACCTCACAGCCTGGGAACTGAGGCGGTGGCGGTCGGGGCGGCCTCCAAGTACTGGCCTGTCCCCCCTCGACCTGGGCTGGTCGCTTTCTGTCGGAGCTCTGAGCGACCGCGGCCCTCTGTCTGGCCACCACCTGATCACCTCTCTCCACCCACTGTGCATGCTCTGCGGCTGCCTCCAGAGTCTGAAATCTCTGAGCATGCACCAGTGTGTAAATCTCTGGACGGAGGCCTCCCTCGAACAACTCAACCTGGTGCGGACCGTCACGAGCGACGAAGGGCACACAGTTCAGCAACTCCGTGAACTCCTGGAAATAGGCATGAGCCGATCGATCGCCCTGCTGTAGGTTCTTCAAGTCGTCCTCCAACTCCTTCTTCACACTGGTCGAAAAATAGGTGTCCAGCACCATCCGTCGGAACTCCTCCCAAGGCTGCTGCCGAGTAATCCGGAACTCCAGGGGCTCTACCCGCTGCCACCAAAAATCAGCATCTCCGTCCAAACAGTGCACCGCCATGTGCACTCGATACCTCGGGTCGATGAAGAAGTCCCGAAAAAGCTTCTCCATCGCAGAAAGCCATCTCCCAACAGCCCAGGGCTGCGCATCCCGCCCTGAGAATCTAGGGGGTCCCCGCTGAACAAACTTGGAGAGTTTGTTAGCGATATCCTGCTCCTCCTCCGCAGTCAAAGGCTGAATAGCTCCAGGAGCCCCGCTACTCGAAGATGGCGCTGACGGCACAAAAGGTGCAACAGGAGGCACAAGGGCCTCAGGAACAGCTGGGGGTGGTGCCTCTCTCTGAGGAAGCAGCTGATCGATCCTCTGCCCCTGGCGGCGCTGACCCTCCGCCAATTGGGCCACCAAGGCCCTCAACTCAGTAAGCTCGGGCGGTGTAGGCTGCTCTGGCTCATCAGGGGGTAACGGGACACCCCGAGTAGGGATCCGACGTCGGGGAGGCATCCTGCCACAAGAAATCACGAATAAGTAACGTAACCCCACACGACCCAATCTAGCGAAAGTCAAAGACATCCCCCAATTTCTGATACTTTATGTTGTCTGCAGCCAACATAACGGTCCACCAGAAATTGGGTATGTCGATCCCTCTTCACTCACTGGAAGAGTCCAATAAATAAATCAACAACTTTCGCGAAGTGTCACGCCTCTCTCGCCCTATCATCCTAGGGTCTGCCAAAAGCCTAGGGTTTCCTAAGTCCCAACTGACCTATCCCTAAGCTCTGATACCAACTTAATCTGTCACGCCCCGGGTGTAAACCGGAACCCGGGCCCGCCAACAGATCCGCCGTGCACACAGAATTTTCTATGTGCACGAAGCGCTGGTAACTTGCTCAGATAGATAATATACAAAAAAAGAGCATAAACAGAGCTGAACTAATAGAACTAAAAGTAATCTCAGACTGAAATAAGCTACAAGCTGAAATAAAAGTACAATATACCAGCTCACCATAAATATACAACCAGCTGGCCAAAGCCAGACCCAAAAGGAAACTACTGAAGTCTGAGATACAAAAGGGGGTACAATAAAAACCTCGCTAGTCTCTCACTTGGGGTAGACGATCTAGCTAGTCGGCGATCCTTTTACCTCGATCTGCCGCTGAAGGCCCAGCAGCTCTCACAGATGACTCTGCAAAACAAAGGGAAAGGAGGACAGAAAACAATAATGGGGGTGAGAACTACTAGACAACCAGTAGCCTCCCCTAGTGGGTAAAACCTCTAATGCTGACGCACCCACTGGGAATAAAGAGGCAAAAGAAAAGAACAGTGGTATGTAATAAAGACTGCTGGAAAAGGAACTACCACTACTATGCCTCTAAATGCAGTGCCGAAGGATAACTGTATATATGCAACTATAAAGCTGACTGCCCAAAGAAACCCAATCAGAGGGCCAGGAAATACTGGCACTGCCTGCTCTGTCATCACTCACAACTCACCAACTGACCGGCACCCATCACGGTCAAAAAGCCTACTCCGGAGTGGCACTCGAGGGGAGTGACCCACACGAGTAAAGTATCTCTGTATCAATCATCTCTGTATCAATCATCTCTGTAACCGATGTCTCACAATAGCAGGACTGGATCATGACCATGATCAAAGTGGGAATACTCCATCCACTAATGCAACCCTGATCCCCAATCTGATGTGATAATAACATCCGGTCAACCGCCCAAAATTCGCGGTTGCCACTATCTCCCACAATCCCCAAGAAGAGTCTAAACTGTCCCAGACTCAAGATCCAACTACACTATCTCAAGATCCCGATCTGACTCGATCGTCATGCATCGATAGAGAAGAATAACAATAAAACATGTTTTCTCCTAAGTCAAATCCCATAATACAGTGCTGCAGTAAAATGGTGGCCTAACTAGATGTCCAATTAAACATATAATTATTCCTTTAAAAAGTATTAGAAAAGTGACTAAGGTTTATTGTAAAGAATCATTTTAAAGCATTATTGGATTATTTATTTGCATGCAGTTTAAGATATAGCAATTGTCCAACTTCATTGTCCCAGATTGATCACATAGAAGCTATCAATTAATCTAGGGGGGGCCAATGCAATAGGTTCATATACCACGAGTTAACTGTCACATTTATAATTGGGAAACTCTACTATTCCTAGTGAGCAAGTCAACAAAGAGGGAAACGCAACCACCCACCTCGAAAAGCGTGCACAATACACCCAGAAAATACCTACTGTCCTCTAAGCACACCGTCAGCTGAAACAGTATCCTACAACATCACACAAGTGTACACGGTGTAAAAACTACAAGTTCCAAACACATAATTGCTGTTTTTACAATCAGCACGCAAAACGAGGAATTTCACCTCTGTCTCGAGCTCCTAAAATCTCAAAAAAATCACGGTTGCGTTCCTCGCGAAAAGTAGCCCAAAATCGACTCTTGAATCGCCTCGATCTGATATTCCTACGCTGAGAAATAATTCGTCGAAGTCGCCGCTGTCCAAAAACCCAAACAACAAAAGAGGGGGTCAAAACACCTCGGGAATCGTGCCAAGGAATCGGAATCCAGAGAAACCACCAACACGGAAAACGAAGCCCTACCTCTTAGGAACACACCGGCGAAGAAATCCTCGAAAGAGGACTCCTGTACTGCGCAGGGGACTCCTCGGACTGAAATGCGACGATAACGGGCCAAGATTGGGGAAAAACGAGGCACACTGAAAAATCCGGATCGCCGCTGTCGAACTTCCAGAAAATCTGGGAACGCACCACGAGGTAGAAAATAAGAAGATGAAAAACTTCTCTTAAGGCCCCTCCCACAGGTTCTCTCTCTATCTCTCGAAAAACAAAGAAAAAGAAGGGAGGGGAGGCCTTGATATAGGCCCACAAAAACAATTGGGATAATACCCAACATGTCCCCAGATTCGGGCTGCTACAGTGCGGCCCGGCACTTTCGGGAGGCTACAGTGCGGCCCGGCCCAAGGATTTCCGGGCGCGCACAGTGCAGCCCAGCCCAGCCCAACTTGCGCACGGGATCCCGCCGCGTCCAACCGGCCGTCTGACCCGGCCAAGGGCCCGACACGTGTCCGCCAAACAGGCGGCAGCCGTGCGGGCCCAACGGGGAAGCACCACGTGCCCCCCTCCCTGGGTCAGCGCGCGTGCGGCGCCAGCCACTGACGTGGCGCCACGTGGGGCGGCGCCGCCCGCCCCACACGGGTGCCGGTCAGTCAACGCGCCGCCCACGTGCGCGTACGGCCGCCTCGCGCGGTGTTGCGTGCGCCACGCACACATGAGCCGGCCAATCCGGGGCCGCCACATGGCGCACCCCGGTCCACCGTGCACCGCGCCGCTGCCCCCCGCCTGCCCGGCCTGCCCGCGCTGCCCGCGCGCGATCCCTGCGCCGCGCGCGCTGCACCGGCCCAACCGGTGCCTGCCACGTGGCCCGCCGGTCCACCGTGCACCGGCGGCCAGCTCCGTGGACTGAGAGCCGTGCGCTGGCCCAATAAGAGCCTGCCACGTGTCCCCGGCCGGTCCACAGCTCCCCCCGTGCACCATTTTGCGCAGAAAACTTCCGGGGGTCCGTTTTTGGGCATCCGGACTCCAAAATAAATAAGTAAATAGCCATTTTCAAGCGTTTTTCCGCGCTGAATTCAAATACGGCCTCCGATTAGCCTGATTCCACCCCTAAAATTCGGCAAAGGCAACCGAAGGTCAGGCTTGCTCCCAAATCCTCTCTGGTTCCAAACAACATATCACTTTGACATGTTGGGGCCCCACACACCACTAACAGGTGTTCCACACCCCGAAACAGGGGAAAAACACAGGGGAAAACTGGGACACAACAGCCTCGCTCTACCCGCTATATAACCCTGGCTCAGCCGAGACTCATCTCACATTTTTGGCTGGTGAATGGCTCTGATACCAACTGTGACGCCCCACTTCCCAGGGGGTCACCCATCCTAGAACTACTCTAGCTCTAGCACGCTTAACTCTCATAACCTCTTGGATCTTGCTACCATCCAAAATGCTATAGCCGGGTTAAGAGATTTAGTCCTATTATAACATTTATATATAGGACTAATCCAAATTCCGGGGGTGTCACAGTCCGTCCTCAAGATTAACTAGTCTCGATGAATTCTGATAAAATATCCTCAGCAGATGAAGACAATGTGAGGACCTGAATTTCCGCAAGAGGGTTACTGTAGGATCAATGGAGCTTCTGTAGTGTGTTTGGCAGCTTTGGAGGCCTTTACTGTGTGTTGGAGATGTTTGTGCACCAATTGGACACAAGTGGCGGACTTCGGGCTTAAATGGATCACGTGGGTGATCGGTTGACTCCGTCGGATCTTTAGAAGTGGTTTCGCGCGAAACGGATATTGAAAATGGACTCGGCGCGAAGTTTGGACAAAGAACACCTTTCCGAATGCCTTCGGCAAATTTTGGAATTTGAATTTGGCAAATCGGACACCGGATTTGGACTCAGCGCGCGAAAACGGTGAAAATGGACTATTCACTTGTATTTTTCGGAGTCCGGATGCAAAAGCGTGTTTTTCGAGGCTTGGGGTTACTTTTCCGGCCGGCGGGCAGCGGGCAGCGGCGGAGCGCGGCGTCGCAGCCGCGGGCAGCGCAGCAGGCAGAGGCGCAGGCCGCACGGTCCACGCGGCGAGCGTGCACCGGGGGCTGGACGCGTGGCGGCTCGGGAGTGGGCCGGTCCGCGGGGCGCGGTCTACGAAGAGCGCGGGGTGCATGGCGGATCGGCGGGACACGTGGCGGATTTTGGTTGGCTGGCTCATGAAGGCTGGGTCCACGGAGGCGCACCGGGGCGCCTCGGGCTACGTGCCTGGCAGGGTGGCAGGCGGCGCGCGCAGGCGCGCACTTGGGCGCGGCAGGAGCGCGCTGACCGGGTGCGCGCCACGCGTCGGCAGCCGCGCGGGCCACGTGGCGCAAGGCGGTAGGCGGAGAAGGTTGTTTGCTATTCTGCGGTGACGTGGCACTCCCAGACATTTCGGGCGCATGCTGTTTGGTGCCGAGCGGCGAATTCGGACGCCCGAATCCAGGGACACAATGGGAATTAAGTGGATTGTATTCCCAACCTATAAATAGGCCAAGAACAGCAGCTTCTATCCCCTTTTTTGCTGATCTTCTCACAGTGCGGTCTTCACAAGATTTCCTCCTCTCCCAGAGCTGGTTCTATCTGCAGATTCCCAGATTTTTCTGTGGCACGCATCCCGAGGTTCCTATTTTTACGGCGCGGCGCGACGCTCGTTCATGTGTGGTCTCCTTCGTCGCGGTTTGGGTGCGAGGACTCCCCCGGCTTACTCCGACCACCGTTTCATCGATTTTTGCGCCATTGGCTTCACGACAGGTAGGGCTACGATCTTCGTGATTTGAGTTTCCCCTCGTTTCGAGTTTATCATGGAGTTTCCCGAGCTTCCCTTTGACCCTTTTCTTTCGCGGAGTTTTGGGACAGCACTGTGGTGTTTCTGTGATATCTTTGCGCACAGGAGTCGGATTGAGGCGTGCCAATAGGCGTTTTTCATCTACACAGCGCAAGGAACATGCTCGAATTTTCTTGGATTTTTCTAGATTTTTCCTGAAGGTGAAAAAGGCATTATCTTCAGTGTTAGGTGCTACAGTTTTCTTTACAGAATTCTTTGGGGTGGTTCCCTTGTAGAATTTATATCTCAGTGTAGGAAACTCGGATTTGAACGTGCAGGTACTCGTTTCGACCGGCTCGTCGCGAGGATCGCGATGGTATTTTTTTGGGAATTTTTTGTGTAGAATACCGGGTTTTCGGTTGGCGCACCGACCTTGCAAGATGGCGTGGAGCGGAGGAATTGCCTCAGGCATGTTGCTTGCGTGTTTACAGATGATGTCGGGTTCATTCGGATCAACGCGGAAGCCCCAGGTCGATTCGGGGTTTTTCGGGCATTGTCCGCCGTTAGAGGACTGGTTGCCGGGAAGCCTCGACTTCACAGTGGAGTGCGGAAAATTTGGAAATACTTGGAACAGGTCTACTTTCAGATTACAGCGGGGTTCGGGAGGTTCCGAACTGACGCGGAGGACCCGAAGACGAAAAGTGAGTCGGAGCTGGCAATTTTGGAGCCGATTTTTGGTTTGAGCACCCCGGCTCAACGGTTGAGCTTTTTGAGGAGAAAAAGCTGTGAACATGTGTATTTTCAGATTACAGCGGAGTTCGGGAGGTTCCGGACGGAGGCGGAGGCCCCGAAGGCAAAAAGTTAGTTATTGGGGCTTTATGGATTATTTAATTAATTTTGTTAATTAATTGGTGGGTTTTGGGGGCTTTGGTCTGGGAGGTTTGAAGGAGGGAATTGGTGATGTGAATTGGGTTAGGTGTGAGTTGGATTTTTTATTGGGGTGCAATAAATGCTCCCAACCACTCCCTGCTCCTCTCCTTAATTAGCCCGTAGCTAATTAAAAAAGGGCCACCTCACCACTTCTTCTTCTCCTGCTAGCAGAGGAAGCAAATGAACAGAGGAAAAGTAAGAACGGATGAAGAAGAAGAGAAGGAAGGGAAGAGAGGATTGAGAAATGCTTTGGGTGGTCCTGCGGCTTCAACCCATGTGGAGCCGAGCTGTGGCGCGCGCCGAGCGTCAAGCGGTAAGTTCAGTTTATTTTTTCTTTCTTTTGGAGAGCTCGGTTTTTGGTGTTTTGTGGGTTTTCTTGTGGGTTTTGTTGGTTTGTGGACTTGATGTCCTTGTGCGAGGGTGTGCCGCACCCCAGGCGGGCGCGCGGCGCTGCGCTGGCAGGCAGCCAGCGCCCATGCAGGCAGCCAGCGCCCAGGCGGGCTCTGCCCAGGCGGGGGCGCGGTACTGCGCTGGCAGGCGCGCAATGCCCATGTGGGCGCTGCCCAGGCAGGCGCGCAGTTTGCGAACGGCGCGCAGCGGCAGCGGCAGCGCGTTCGACTGCTGCAAGCGAGCGGCCGGCGAGCGAGCGGGGCTGGTTTTGCCCTTGAGTAGTGTTTTTGTGGTGTGGCCGTAAGTGACTGATTTTGTGTGGTTTTTCCCCCTTTTTCTCTCCCTCAGGTGCCGTCGTCGTAGCAGTTTCGGCGTGGTGCAGTTTTTGATGTGGCTTGGCCGGATTGGAGTGTTTCCGCCACGCGGGGCCGGGGAGCTAGGTGGCTCGGAGGTGTGCTGCTTGTGGGTGTAGTGAGAAGAGAATTGCTTTTGGGATTTTTGTTTTGTGGAGTTAGTTTCAGCTTGTGAACTTATATTGTTTTTAGTGAAAGCTATGATGTGGGGTGGACTTTTGATGAATGTAGTAATGGTTGTATGTGGTGTGTGCAATTGCAACTTGAGAGAGAGTTGGTGGATTTGAATAATTGAGATGGTGCTGTGAGTGTGGGTTTTGTAAGTTTGCTAGTGAGCAATTTGGGTTGAGTTAAGATGTGCTTGGATGTATTTTATTGATGGAGTTTTTATGTGGACTTAAGTGAATGGTGGTTGTGAACATTTATTTATTAGTAAGCTGATGTTAAGGGGGACCTTGAAGTATGCTGTGAATATGTGAAGTGTGTGTTATGTGAACCAGTTGGGTGCAAATGGAATTATGTAATTTATTGATGTGAGCTGGTAATTTAATTGTGAAGTGAGCATGAAGTTGTGAGGTGGACTTATTTTGTGCTGGAGCTTTGGGTGTGTTGCATGTTGGCTGAGGAGCGAGCCGATGGCGCGCGAGATTTTTGTAGAGGATTCTAGATTTTTTATTCGAACTCTAGGGATTTTTTCCAAGTACGCGACAGGGTGCGCGCGCGGTGCGATTTTCGAAATTTTCTTCAGTTGAGGATCCGGCTCTTCACCAACTTCAGCATTTGCCTGCGGAAAGCGTTCCAGGTGGGTTGGAATTTCTCCAAAAATTATGGAATGCCCTCTAATGCTTCTGTAAGCATATTGATCATGTTCAGCTTATTTATCATATATTGATCATGTTTAGCTGATTTATTATATATTGATAATCTGATAGTTGCCTAGAAAATTGTAGAATGACATTCTTGAGCCCCGTACATTTTTAGCATGATCTAGAGGTTATTTGACACTAGACTGTGCATTCTTTTGAGATTCAGGTTGCATCTGGACCTTCAGAATATTTTAGTACCCCGTTTTAAGTAAAACTCCTCTTTAAAAGGATTTTTTAAAAATATTGAGAACATTACGAATGGTCCAGATTGTTCGAGTTGCATGAGTACTCGTGCCAGAGGGCCGAGTATATTTTTTAGAGCTTCATGTGTTGAGTTCTAGTGTCATGAGAGTTTTCTTCCTTGTTGGGATGGTTCTAGATCCTGGGTTGTGTTTCTGATTTAGTGGTGGAGGTGATTCTCCCACTTAGCTTTGAGGATCTTGGGGTTCTGGCAGATCGAGTCGTGGAGGTTTCCCGACTTAGCCATGGGTTATGCTTTATAAGATTGAGTCGCTGAGGGTTCTCCGACATAGCTTTGAGATCGTGTGGGCATTTCCTGATCGAGTCGTGGAGTCTTTTTCCGACCGAGTTATGCTTTTGAGCTCGTGATACCGATCTGTTTGATCGAGGATTATAGCCTGCTGAGCCTGACATTTTATGCCAGTTATGAGATATATGAGATACTTGAGTTCGCGGGGTCACTCCCCGCGAGCTACGCTCCGGATGCGATGATGATACCGAGCCTAACGAGGCTACGATGTGATTACTGAGATGGTCCTAGAGGGACACCCTACGGAAGTCCGTTCCTCTGGGATGTGCGGCAGTAGATGAGCGCAGGTTTGACTTTGACTGGTCCAAAGAGGGATAGTCATTGAGATTTGGATGATCTGTGTGAGTGAGTTTCATTGCATGTTCATAGATGAGTTTTCCTTTGAGCATAATACTTGAGGCATATTATTAGCAGTGAGACTGTATGCATAGCAGGGTCTGAGTAGAGTTCCTTGAGCATGATGGTACATGTTAGTTGTAGTTTCTTTCCTGCTTACCCCTTTTATCTATCTATCTGCATACCTATCTGTTTTGCCTCCAGTAGACTTAGTAGGCATACCATGGATTTTGGGACGGTACCCACTGAGATCTGCCTTCTGCAGTAGATCTCACACCCGCTGCGGTGACAGGTTGAGGCAGCTGTTCCGGCTTGGTTCGCGCGGAGACAGCAGATCGAGGTGAGGACACGGGCGATTAGTTCCTTAACAACATTGAGAGTCTCAGGTAGTTGTACCCGGTGTATTTTATGTTTCCACTTTTGTACTGGACATTCTGAGAGACTTGTGAGGATAGTACTTGTTTTATTCTTGTGAGACTATGTACCTTGGGGATTTGTGTACTAGTGGAGATTTTACTATTCCAGATGTTCAGTTTTTTTTATTCTATAGCTTTTGGTTTTAGTTTCAGCTCTGATACATGTTTTTAGCTATAGATCTGACTTGCGGGGTAGACGCTTCGTCTGTGCGGCGGTTCCGTACAGATGGCGGATCTGTTGGCGAGCCCGGGTCGCAGTTTCGACCCCGGGGCGTGATATTCTGTGTATAGCTCGCAGGTGAAAATGGCACAACATTGAGACTGAATTCTGGGACAGCGTGTATTTGGGTACTTGTGTGTTTAATTGTATGTTTTGGGGTAATTGTGAACAGTGATCGCGGCAGTTTATCTGTTTGGGCATTTGGCGTGAAAAGGGATATTGGACAGCAAGGAGGTTTTACAGCTGAGGATTTCGCGTGTCCAGGTAGGTGGTTGTTGCTTACCTCTATTTTGACATGCTCACTAGGATTATTAGAGAGATCTCCCTATGTTAGGATTATTGATTAACAAGTGGGGATGGAACTTATGCATGCTTGTTTGGACATATGGATTGCTATGTTAGCACTTAACCTTGCATGTGGAATTGAATATTTAAATTAGGACAAAGTGATTTATCCTGTTAGTGGGTACTACTTGTGGATTTTTATGACATGCATAGGTGGATTGGGATAATAACCAGTGGCTTAGTTTATCTTCCTTGAGAACACTTGCATACCTGTATGGACATCTAGATAGGCCATTTCTTACCGCTACACTAACATGTTGAAACTTGACTTAGGAGAAACCATGTTTGCTTCTTTTCTCCTTTTCGTTAGTCAGGTGGTCTTTGTTGCTCGGATTTGAGCAGGGGTTTGGGATAGTGTAGCCGGGGCCTGAATTGTAGATTATGGGTTTTGGCGGCGACCACGGATATTGGGCGGTTGACCGGATGTCGGTTATAGGACATCGGTGCTAGGGCATGATATTGGACTAGAGGGCTTTGTGGCAACCGCGGATTTTGGGCGGTTGACCGGAGGTCAAGAGTTGGACTTGTTGTGGTCGGTGGACTTGCGGCTACCGCGGATAGTAGGCGGTTGACCGGATGTTGGATGTGGATACCGTTGTAATCCTCCTACTTGTGATAACCCACTAGGCATATTGGAGCTAGTCCTATATTATATTGCTAGTATACTAGTGGAATAAATATTGCATGCTTAATTGGAAGGAATGGGCTTGTGGTTGATAATTGCATCTCTAAAGGACTAGGTACTAATAAAAGGTTTAATTCTTGCAAAAGATACGTTGTCTAAAACCCCTTGAGTATAGTTTGTTAAACTATATTATGTTATTTGTATATTGGGACATCTTATGCATGTATAGAGACCGGCTTATGGCAACTTCGTACAGTGGATATTCATGAAATAGCTTACTTTAATTTGTAAGAATTAGAATACCCGAAATCATGTTATTAAGTAATGGACTTTTGCATGCTTGTATGGTCACCTAGATAGGCCACCTTTTTCTGCTACACTATCATGCTGGAACTGACTTAGGAGAAACCATGCTGTTATTCTTTCTCCAGTTATCTAGACTTAGGGGATAGTACGCTCGGGGTCGAGAGGGGCTGGAATAGTGTAGTCAGACATTTGGGATTTGGGACAGGCAGGCTGTGGTGGCAGGGTATTGCGGCAACCGCGGATTTTGGGCGGTTGACCGGACAATTGTTATTGCTTCAGATCGGGGAGAGGATTTGGGCTTCTTTTAGTGGATGGTTCTTTTCCACTTAGATCAGTGTCATGATCCAATCCTACGGACTTATTCTCCTATGATACTTATTACTCAGGCATTTTACTCGTGTGGGTCGCTCCCCTCGAGTGCCACTCCGGAGTGTGCGATATACAGACTTTGAGTCCTTGAGACTCCTATACCCTATCGGTGTTATGCGTAGGCTGGCATACCCGATTTGGCAGGCATAGCAGGCAGTACCAGTAATTACTGGTGTACAGATTGGGTTTAGTCAGGCAGGCATTTATATTCTGATGCACATACTTAGCCATTCTTTTAGCTTGGCATTTTAGAGGCATAGTGGTAGCTTCTTCATCAGTAGTTTTACTTATAGCTTACCACCTTTGTTTTATTTTCGCCTCTGGTAGTCCTAGTGGGCCTGTCTGAGTTTGAGGTTTTACCCACTAGGGGAGGCTACTGGTTTACTAGTAGTTCTCACCCCCATTCTTCTTTCCTCTTTTTCTTCTCCCTTGTTTTGCAGTGTCTTCTGCGGGTGCTGCTGGGCTTTCAGCGGCGGGTCGAGGAGAGAGGACGGCTGAGTAGATAGATCTCGAGGCAGGATGAGCGAGTTAGCTGGACTGTTGGTGTACCCATGTTTCCTCAGACGGTTGTACTTTTACTTTTGGGACTGGCTTTTGCCAGCAGGTTGTATTTATTTTTGGTGAGCTGGGAGAGACTGATGTATCATTTATACAGAAGTATTGTATTTTATTTTCCAGCTTCAGTCTGAGATGTATTAGTTTTAGTTCAGCTCTGTTTTTATTGCTCCTTTTTATTATCTCTTATATCTGAGCAGGTTTTTGGCGCTTCGTGTACGCGGGAAATACCGTGTGCACGGCGGATCTGTAGACGGGCCCGGGTTCTGGTTTACACCCGGGGCGTGATAGATTAGTTGGTATCAGAGCTTAGGGATAGGTCAGTTGGGACTTAGGAAACCCGAGGCTTTTGGCGGACCCTAGGAGGATAGGGCGTGAGAGACGCGACATTTTGCGAAAGTCGGTGATTTGTTTATTTGACTCTTCCTGTGAGTGAAGAGGGATCGACATATCCTATTTTTGTGGGACAATTATGTTGGCTGCAGACAACATAAAGTTACAAAAATAGAGGGATGTCTTTGACTTTCGCTATATTGGGTCGAGTGTTTGGGGCGTGCTGATTTGCGGTTTTGTCGTGGTGAGCGGTGTCTCCCCGACGCTGGGCCCTGACCCGGGTGCACCCTGGTGCGGCAGTTGGGTCAGAGCTGGTTGTTTCGGGCCGGATACCCAGATTGGAGTCTGAGAGCTCCGGACCCGAAGGGTAGGAGTGTTGGAGGCAGATCAGCAGCGCAGTGACGCAGTTGTCGGAGCAGCGCAGTGACACAGTTGTCGGAGCAGTGACACAGTTGTCGGAGCAGCGCAGTGACACAGTTGTCGGAGCAGTGACACAGTTGTCGGAGCAGCGCAGTAACACAGTTGTCGGAGAGGTGACACAGTTGTCGGAGCAGCGCAGTGACACAGTTGTCGGAGCAGTGACACAGTTGTCGGAGTAGCGCAGTAACACAGTTGTCGGAGAGGTGACACAGTTGTCGGAGCAGCGCAGTGACACAGTTGTCGGAGCAGCGCAGTGACACAGTTTCGGAGCAGTGACACAGTTGTCGGAGCAGCGTAGTGACACAGTTGTCGGAGCAGCGCTGTGACACAGTTGTCGGAGCAGTGACACAGTTGTCGGAGCAGCGCAGTGGCATAGTTGTCAGAGCAGCGCAGTGACACAGTTGTCGGAGCAGCGCAGTGACACAGTTGTCGGAGCAGCTCAGTGACACAGTAGTCGGAGCAGCGCAGTGACACAGTTGTCGGAGCAGCGCAGTGACACGATTGTCGGAGAAGTGACAGTTATCGGAGCAGCGCAGTGACACAGTTGTCGGAGCAGCGCAGTGACATGGTTGTCGGAGCAGTGACACAGTTGTCGGAGCAGCGTAGTGACACAGTTGTCGGAGCAGCGCTGTGACACAGTTGTCGGAGCAGTGACACAGTTGTCGGAGCAGCGCAGTGGCACAGTTGTCGGAGCAGCGCAGTGGCACAGTTGTCGGAGCAGCACAGTGGCACAGTTGTCGGAGCAGCGCAGTGGCACAGTTGTCGGAGTAGCGAGTAGCCCCCTCCGTCCCGACGTTTAGTGCTGGGGCACCGAGGCAGGGTGGATAGTTGACAGCGGGAAAGCTGTGGGATTGCTTTGATCGAGTGAGCCAGTTTTGGCGGATGAGTCATTCCGATTCGTGGGATTGAGTAGGGAACCTTTGGAGGCAGGGTCGTGTTCGGTGGGGGATAGAGAGTACTTGGAAGCCTCTTTGTGTCAAGAGTTAGCGTAGTTGCTGAACTGCACGCTCCATGTGTAGAGGGACGGGGCGCATAGGATATGAGTGTCTGAGAGTGGATTGCGCCAGGATACCTTTTTACTCGTTGGGTCCCTCCATTACGGATTTGGGACGCCTCATTGGAGTAGGCACCGGGCATGGAGCGTGGCATTGTAGTTCCTTTGGATTGGGATCTGCCGCCTGAGGCGAGTTCTGATGGAGGCGCTTGGCGCCGGGTGATGGAGGACAGATCAGTCGGATGAGGCATTCCCGATTTCTTTTTCCATGATAGTGGATTTCTGAGACTGTCAGAGCACATAGATTACAGCGGTCGGTGTGGTGGTAGGTTTGAGTTGCTCAGGGCTTTTGGGTTCGTATCTTTTGATACGGGAGTATTCCCTTCTTGGTGGGTAGTGCTTTTGCTTGATTGCTTGGGTTAGGGGTAGGATGGTCACCACGTCCATGGGAGGCTTATTTTCCCGATCGCGTTTGGCACGTGGAGGAGAGTTGTTGGTCCTGCCCGGTGCGGCTTGAGTCCCGGATTGTGACGCCCCACTTCCCAGGGGGTCACCCATCCTAGAACTACTCTAGCTCTAGCACGCTTAACTCTCATGTTCCTCTTGGATCTTGCTACCATCCAAAATGCTATAGCCGGGTTAGAGATTTAGTCATATTATATCATTTATATAGAGGACTAATCCAAATTCTGGGGGTGTTACATTCTTCCCCCCTTTAAGCCCTGACGTCCACGTCAGGCTCAAGCACACTCACAAGCACCAGGCGATGTGAGACTCGTCTCGCTAGCCTTAGCCGACCTTGTGAGGAGCTACACTCCACTCACAACGGTCATTAGCCGGGGAGCCTCGCTCTACCCGCTATATAACCCTGGCTCAGTCGAAACTCATCTCACATTTCCGGCTGGTGAATGGCTCTGATACCAACTGTGACGCCCCACTTCCCAGTGGGTCACCCATCCTAGAACTACTCTAGCTCTAGCACGCTTAACTCTCATGTTCCTCTTGGATCTTGCTACCATCCAAAATGCTATAGTCGGGTTAGAGATTTAGTCCTATTATATCATTTATATAGAGGACTAATCCAAATTCCGGGGGTGTTACATTCTTCCCCCCTTTAAGCCCTGACGTCCACGTCAGGCTCAAGCACACTCACAAGCACCAGGCGATGTGAGATTCGTCTCGCTAGCCTTAGCCGACCTTGTGAGGAGCTACACTCCACTCACAACGGTCATTAGCCGGGGAGCCTCGCTCTACCCGCTATATAACCCTG
The DNA here is from genome assembly GCA_029204045.2 of Tillandsia leiboldiana. Taxonomy (NCBI): domain Eukaryota; kingdom Viridiplantae; phylum Streptophyta; class Magnoliopsida; order Poales; family Bromeliaceae; genus Tillandsia; species Tillandsia leiboldiana. The sequence goes on from JAQNDB010000792.1 coordinate 30,996, forward strand.
GCTCAGCCGAAACTCATCTCACATTTCCGGCTGGTGAATGGCTCTGATACCAACTATGACGCCCCACTTCCCAGGGGGTCACCCATTCTAGAACTACTCTAGCTCTAGCACGCTTAACTCTCATGTTCCTCTTGGATCTTGCTACCATCCAAAATGCTATAGCCGGGTTAGAGATTTAGTCCTATTATATCATTTATATAGAGGACTAATCCAAATTCCGGGGGTGTTACACGGATTTTGCCGGTAGACCTGATGGTCTTGGCTCAGCTGCGGTATGTTGTTGTGGTACCCGTTGGGCTGGCTGGTTCAGTTTTTCTTTCGCGGCGGTTGATTATGCCGCGAGGGCTGTTTTCTTGGGGAGCCAGGCCCGGAGGTGTTGGTCTACCTGGGTTGCTTGAGAGTTATCTTCGCCTCTATGGTTTTGACTTCGTGAGCGAGGTGGATGTTTCGCAGTGGATGCGTAGCCTTTTTGGCTGGTGTGGTTGAGGGGCCTACGGCGGCGCCGGGACTCGGGGATACCCCCTTCGGTTGCGAGTTCCCGGCTGTTCTCCTATCGGAGTTGTCTAGCATGTCACTAGTTTGAGAGTTGAGGACACAACTCCAGGATTCGATATTTTGGAAATTTTGTCAGACCAAGTGTGTCGCCTTTGGGGACGCCGGTGCTATTCGAGTTGTGGAAGGTTGGTCCACTTCGGCTTTGTGTGGATCCCCGGGAATTAGATGAAGTGACCATCTGGAGCTAGCACCCTTGTCGAGCATGGAGGATTTGATTTACCAGCTGTAAGGGTCCCGGGTCTTTCTGAAGGTGGATTTGTAATCTGGTTTTCTCGACTGCATATGGCTGTGTGTTGATGCCGGAGAGTTGGGGAATTGCTTCTACATCCCGACGGTTAAAGATTAGAGATCAAAGTCTACGTGATCAGTTGGGGGACTTATATTGGATACCTCGGGAGTACAGAGGTACTTGGATCGAGCTTTTGTGCCGATGGACTTGTGGTTGGATTTTCCAGGCCCTAGGAGGAGCGGATGCTTTTGCCGATGCAGGCTACTTGGTCACTCGAGCGGTTAGCCTAGCTGTTCTTGGATGAGGTGGTCCGGTTTTTCTGGAGTGCCCGCCTCTATTTTGTTCTAGTTAGAGACCCAAGGAGTGCATCGCGTCTCTGGAGGAGGTATTAGACAGCCTTGGGAGCTTGAGTGGTGGATGATTGGATATTTACCCCCTCTACTTGGTTGAGGTTCCGGATTGAGAAATGACTTTAGTTTCGGGGACGAAACTTTCTTTTAGTGGGGGAGGATGTGAGGACCTGAATTTCCACAAAAGGATTACTGTTGGATCAATGGAGCTTCTGTAGTGTGTTTGGCAGCATTGGAGGCCTTTACTGTGTGTTGGAGGTGTTTGTGCACTAATTGGACACAAGTGGCGGACTTCGGGCTTAAATGGATCACGTGAGTGATCGGTTGACTCCGTCGGATCTTTAGAAGTGGTTTCGCGCGAAACGGATATTAAAAATGGACTCTGCGCGAAGTTTGGACAAAGAACACCTTTTCGGATGCCTTCGGCAAATTTTGGAATTTGAATTTGGCAAATCGGACGCCGGATTTGGACTCAGCGCGCGAAAATGGTGAAAATGGACTATTTACTTATATTTTTCGGAGTCCGGATGCAAAAGTGCGTTTTTCGAGGCTTGGGGTTACTGTTCCGGCCGGCGGGCAGCGCCGGCGGCGGTGGGCAGCGCTGGAGCGCGGCGGCGCAGCCGCGGGCAGCTCAGCGGGCAGAGGCACGGGCCGCCCGGTCCACGCGGCGGGCGTGCACCGGGGGCTGGACGCGTGGCGGCTCGGGAGTGGGCCGGTCCGCGGGGCGCGGTCTACGGAGACCGCGGGGTGCATGGTGGACCGGCGGGACACGTGGCGGATTTTGGTTGGCGGGCTCATGAAGGCTAGGTCCACGGAGGCGAACCGGGGCTCCTCGGGCTGCGTGCCTGGCAGGGTGGCAGGCGGCGCGCGCAGGCGCGCGCTGACCGGCTGCGCGCCACGCGTCGGCAGCCGCGCGGGCCACGTGGCGCAAGGCGGTAGGCGGAGAAGGTTGTTTGCTGTTCTGCGGTGACGTGGCACTCCCCAGACGTTTCGGGCGCATGCTATTTGGAGCCGAGCGGCGGATTCGGGCGCCCGAATCCCGTGTGGCGCCCGAATCCAGGGACACGATGGGAATTTAGTGGATTGTTTTCCCAGCCTATAAATAGGCCAAGAACAGCAGCTTCTATCTCCTTTTCTGCTCATCTTCTCACAGTGCGGTCTTCACAAGATTTCCTCCTCTCCCAGAGCTGGTTCCATCTGCAGATTCCCGGATTTTTCTGCGGCACGCATCCTGAGGTTTCCATTTTTACGGCGCGGCGCGACGCTCGTTCATGTGTGGTCTCCTTCGTCGCGGTTTGGGTGCGAGGACTCCCCCGCCTTACTCCGACCACCGTTTCGTCGATTTTTGCGCCGTTGGCTTCACGACAGGTAGGGCTACGATCTTCGTGATTTGAGTTTCCCCTCGTTTCGAGTTTATCATGGAGTTTCCCGAGCTTCCCTTTGACCCTTTTTCTTTCGCGGAGTTTTGGGACAGCACTGTGGTGTTTCTACGATATCTTTGCGCACAGGAGTCGGATTGAGGCGTGCCAATAGGCGTTTTTCATCTACACAGCGCAAGGAACATCCTCGAATTTTCTTGGATATTTCTGGATTTTTCCCGAAGGTGAAAAATGCATTATTTTCAGTGTTAGGTGCTACAGTTTTCTGTACATAATTCTTTGGGGTGGTTCCCTTGCAGAATTTATTTCTCTGTGTGGGAAACTCGGATTTGAACGTGCAGGTACTCGTTTCGACCGGATCGTCGCGAGGATCGTGACGGTATTTTTTTGGGAATTTTCTGTGTAGAGATCGCAGGTGAAAATGGCACAACTTTGAGACTGAATTTTGGGACAGCATGTATTTGGGTACTTGTGTGTTTAATTGTATGTTTTGGGGTAATTGAGAACAGTGATCGCGGCGGTTTATCTGTTTGGGCATTTGGCGTGAAAAGGGATATTGGACAGCGAGGAGGTTTTACAGCTGAGGATTTCGCGTGTCCAGGTAGGTGGTTGTTGCTTACCTCTATTTTGACATGCACACTAGGATTATTAGAGTGATCTCCCTATGTTAGGATTATTGATTAACAAGTGGGGATGGAACTTATGCATGCTTGTTTGGACATATGGATTGCTATGTTAGCACTTAACGTTGCATGTGGAATTGAATATTTAAATTAGGACAAAGTGATTTATATTGTTAGTGGGTACTACTTGTGGATTTTTATAACATGCATAGGTGGATTGGGATAATAACCAGTGGCTTAGTTTATCTTCCTTGAGAACACTTGCATGCCTGTATGGACATCTAGATAGGCCATTTCTTACCGCTACACTATCATGTCGAAACTTGACTTAGGAGAAACCATGTTTGCTTCTTTTCTCCTTTTCGTTAGTCAGGTGGTCTTTGTTGCTCGGATTTGAGCAGGGGTTTGGGATAGTGTAGCCGGGGCCTGGATTGTAGATTATGGGTTTTGACGGTGACCGCGGATATTGGGCGGTTGACCGGATGTCGGTTATAGGACATCGGTGCTAGGGCATGATATTGGACTAGAGGGCTTTGTGGCAACCGCGGATTTTGGGCGGTTGACCGGAGGTCAGGAGTTGGACTTGTTGTGGTCGGTGGACTTGCGGCTACCGCGGATAGTAGGCGATTGACCGGATGTCGGATGTGGATACCGTTGTAATCCTCCTACTTGTGATAACCCACTAGGCATATTGGAGCTAGTCCTATGTTATATTGCTAGTATACTAGTGGAATAAATATTGCATGTTTAATTGGAAGAAATGGGCTTGTGGTTGATACTTGCATCTCTAAAGGACTAGGCATTAATAAAATGTTTAATTCTTGCAAAAAGTACGTTGTCTAAAACCCCTTGAGTATAGTTTGTTAAACCATATTATGTTATTTGTATATTGGGACATCTTATGCATGTATAGAGACCGGCTTATGGCAACTTGGTACAGTGGATATTCATGAAATAACATACTCTAATTTTTAAGAATTAGAATACCCGAAATAATGTTATTAAGTAAAGGACTTTTGCATGCTTGTATGGTCACCTAGATAGGCCACCTTTTTCTGCTACACTATCATGCTAGAACTGACTTAGGAGAAACCATGTTGTTATTCTTTCTCCAGTTATCTAGACTTAGGGGATAGTACGCTCGGGGTCGAGCAGGGGCTGGGATAGTGTAGTCAGACATTTGGGATTTGGGACAGGCAGGCTGTGATGGCAGGGTATTGCGGCAACCGCGGATTTTGGACGGTTGACCGGACAGTTGTTATTGCATCATATCGGGGAGAGGATTTGGGCTTCTTTTAGTGGATGGTTCTTTTCCACTTAGATCAGTGTCATGATCCAGTCCTGCGGACTTATTCTCCTATGATACTTATTACTCAGGCATTTTACTCGTGTGGGTCGCTCCCCTCGAGTGCCACTCCGGAGTGTGCGATATACAAACTTTGAGTCCTTGAGACTCCTATCCCCTATCGGTGTTATGCGTAGGCTGGCATACCCGATTTGGCAGGCATAGCAGGCAGTACCAGTGTTTACTGGTGTACAGATTGGGTTTAGTCAGGCAGGCATTTATATTCTGATGCACATACTTAGCCATTCTTTTAGCTTGGCATTTTAGAGGCATAGTGGTAGCTTCTTCATCAGTAGTTTTACTTATAGCTTACCACCTTTGTTTTATTTTCGCCTCTGGTAGTCCTAGTGGGCCTGTCTGAGTTTGAGGTTTTACCCACTAGGGGAGACTACTGGTTTACTAGTAGTTTTCTGTCACGCCCCGGGGGTTCGAAACGCGCGGAAGAGGAGCCACCGATGCCCCTGATTCAGCCATATATATTTTTTTTTGTGAAGCATTACTCCCCGGCGCGTGCACAGACCCGCCGCATACACAAATTCGCTCTGCAAATGAGCAGAGGCCCCTTTGTATATGCACGGCGTCTCAACTACAAAGTGTCACACAAGGCGTAGTACATACAATCTCTAACCACATCAGTTGGGGTCTCGAACACATACAACCAAACCATTCACATGACATTCTCGCATTCACTTAGAGCATAGAGGCCGGTGTTTTGAAAGGATAAATAATCACAAGGTTTTGAAAGCGGCATCCACACGATGCCCTCGTTTGTGAAACAGTTCGCAAACACATAAATCCCACAAGGTTTATAAAGCTCGGTGCCCACACGACACCCATGTTTTTAAAAAAATAGTTTTCGCAAACGGTTTTCTTTGTTTTTCTTCGTTCAAAACGGCCAAGAAGAGAGAACGTAGTATTCATTCCATTATTTCAAAAGAAAGGAAAGAAAAGGGCAACATCCACTTCGACCCCACGGGGGTGTCGCAATCCACAACTAGCTACCATGAATAATAAAAGAAAAGGGAAAGTAAAGTCACTGTATCTGAAGTCATCCAAAATCAGATCAGCATCCTAACGTCCTCACCGGCGCCCTAGCACTTGCCCCTGGATGAACCTGTCACGGAGTGGGAAGTCAGTGACTAGAAATAATCATGATGAGCAAGAATACTATAATAAAACAAACCGCTGTAACTAGAGCAACTGTCACCCCCCCTCCCATGTACCGTCAACAATGATCACAACCTGCACCAACATAAACCGGGCACCCTCCCCGGACACCGCACCGAGCCCCTACCCCGGTGCCCCTCTCTGCCGAGCACCTGCCTCGGCCGCCGAGCACCAACCTCGGCGTCACCGCTCACACCCTCCACCTATGAGGGCCCCCATCTCTAACGCCACCTCCGCGTGGGGTACACGGGTCAACGTACCACTTTTCCGAAAAAGCACACCCTTGCGGTGGCCAAACCGCGGGTGTGCGTGTAGTAAAACTTGAGCCTCAGATGATAAAGCGAATAGAACGAGATTCGGAGTCAGCGTTGCTCATAAGGACAACCAGAAGGGTGAACACTTTTGCTCATGAGGAAATCTTAAGGAGGAAAACACCGTTGCTCAGTGGGAGCAACTTGAAGAGGAGCACACCTTCGCTCACGAAGAGCATTTTAGAGAGAAACCCACCTTTGCTCACGAGGAGCAACTTAGAGAGAAACACCTTTGCTCATGTCCGCCCTTACCCAATTAACCTCGGTGAATTTACCCACCTTTTGCGTGCGTCGTCCGGCGTTCGATACGTCCGTGATCGTGCGCCCGTCGCCAACAATGTCCTGCACTCCTGAAGGAACAAGGGCAAGTCAAGACTAAGGATCCGACACTCACACCGACTCCCACTCATGTGCGGCGGAGTTCCCCGCCCGGTACTGGCCCGTGCGGCGGACACTCCGCCCGGGCACAGCATCGCGTGGCCCCCAGCCCGCGCGGGCGCGCTGCCCGCGGTGCGGGGGCGACCCCGTGCGGCACCAGTCCGCGCGGGCGCCCCACCAGCGGGCGGCCCCGCGCGGCCAAACGCCGCGCGGGTGCCTCGCCCGCGGTGCGGGGGCGACCCCGCGCGGCACCAGCCCGCGCGGGCGCCCCACCTGCGGGCGGCCCCGCGCGGCCAAGCGCCGCGCGGGTGCCTCGTCCGCGGTGCGGGGGCGACCCCGCGCGGCACCAGCCCGCGCGGAGCCCCACCTGCGGGCGGCCCCGCGCGGCCAAGCGCCGCGCGGGTGCCTCGCCCGCGGTGCGGGGGCGACCCCGCGCGGCACCAGCCCGCGCGGGCGCCCCACCTGCGGGCGGCCCCGCGCGGCCAAGCGCCGCGCGGGTGCCTCGCCCGCGGTGCGGGGCGACCCCGCGCGGCACCAGCCCGCGCGGGCGCCCCACCTGCGGGCGGCCCCGCGCGGCCAAGCGCCGCGCGGGTGCCTCGCCCGCGGTGCGGGGGCGACCCCGCGCGGCACCAGCCCGCGCGGGCGCCCCACCTGCGGGCGGCCCCGCGCGGCCAAGCGCCGCGCGGGTGCCTCGCCCGCGGTGCGGGGGCGACCACGCGCGGCACCAGCCCGCGCGGAGCCCCACCTGCGGGCGGCCCCGCGCGGCCAAGCGCCGCGCGGGTGCCTCGCCCGCGGTGCGGGGGCGACCCCGCGCGGCACCAGCCCGCGCGGGCGCCCCACCTGCGGGCGGCCCCGCGCGGCCAAGCGCCGCGCGGGTGCCTCGCCCGCGGTGCGGGGCGACCCCGCGCGGCACCAGCCCGCGCGGGCGCCCCACCTGCGGGCGGCCCCGCGCGGCCAAGCGCCGCGCGGGTGCCTCGCCCGCGGTGCGGGGGCGACCCTGCGCGGCACCAGCCCGCGCGGGCGCCCCACCTGCGGGCGGCCCCGCGCGGCCAAGCGCCGCGCGGGTGCCTCGCCCGCGGTGCGGGGCGACCCCGCGCGGCACCAGCCCGCGCGGGCGCCCCACCTGCGGGCGGCCCCGCGCGGCCAAGCGCCGCGCGGGTGCCTCGCCCGCGGTGCGGGGGCGACCCCGCGCGGCACCAGCCCGCGCGGGCGCCCTACCTGCGGGCGGCCCCGCGCGGCCAGGCGCCGCGCGGGTGCCTCGCCCGCGGTGCGGGGCGGCCCCGCGCGGCATCAAGCGCCGCGCGGCGCCCCGTCCGCGGCCGGTCCGGCGGCGGCGGCGGTGTTCCCCGTGAAGACCCCACCCCGACACGCCTACACCACAGAACTAATAAAAACTCACCTTTGATCCGCCGGCAAAAGAGAGGAAGAGGATCGTCCTAACGTTGCCCGGTTGATCCCGCGAGCAAGAACCTCCGTCCTTTCCTTGAAAGCCCCGCCGTCGGTCGTACAAGAGCGAAAAAGGGTTGGGTCCCCGTTTTATTCTCCTCTTTTTCCCTCTCGTGGTGTTTCTCAAAGAGAAACCCTAGCCGTCCTTCCCCCTCTCTTTTTTCCTCTCGTGATGACTTTTAAAGGGAAACCCTAGCCGTCCTTCCCTCTCTCTTTTTCCCTCTCGTGATGACTTTTAAAGGGAAACCCTAGCCGTCCTTCCCTCTCTCTTTTTCCCTCTCGTGATGACTTTTAAAGGGAAAACCCTAGCCGCCGAACGAAGGGACCTAGGAGGGGACACCTAAAACCCTAGATTCCTCAAAGGGTAAGAGAATAACTAATTAATAGGGGATAGATCCAGCGGCTATAGTTACCTCGAGAAACGTGCCGATCGTCCACACGGATTCCGGGGCGCCTAAGTGGGGTCCGAACTTCGGAAAATTATTCCGGGTGAACCGGGAGTCGGAATCTAAAACCGATCGCGCCCCCGTTCTCCATTTCGCGAGCCCTTCGGCCTAAAAATGTCCGCGAGCCCCGACGGATTCTCCGGAAAAACACCAAAAAAAATTGTCCCTCAGTCGGGCAGTCGAAGAAAAAGGGGTTACGGGGAGGGTCACGGAAAAGTCAGGTCTTACATCACTCACTAATAAAAACAAGTTTCGTCCCCGAAACTTAACTCCTGCCTGCGGCGAAGGGGGTCCGGGTAGCACCCCCTTCACTCTCGATTCGGGTTCCCAAGTTGTCTCACGTTTTTCCCGATTGCTCCAAAACACCTTCACGTCGGGAAAAGTCCGACTTCGTAGCTTTTCAGTCCTCCCGCGCTTGGGTCCGCACCGGCTCTTCCTCATAGTTCAAGTTTCCTTTGAACTTGATTTGCGGAGTCGTCACTCACTCGCGACGGGTTGGGGGATACTTTCGAGGCACGAAGGCGTGGACACGACCAGAACTCGGTCGTGATTCGGTGGTAGGGCGAGGCGATGGGTCACGGGGCCGTCGCACTCCGGGATCCCAAAAAGTCCCACGTACTATGGCACTACTAGCCTCTCAACCCGACCCGCTTCGCCCCTGATCGTTCCAACAAATCGGGGGGGGGGGTCTGCAGCGCCTTCCGTACGATGCTTTGTACGGTGTCATCCGGGTACTTGTCTGGTAATCGATGTCGTAGACGAACTCGACGAGGGGTAGGTAGCGTGGCCATCCGCCCGTTCAAAACCAGTATGCATGCTCGGAGTATGTCCTCGAGGATCTGGATCGCCCGTTCGGATTGCCCATCCATCTGAGGTGATAGGCCGGGCCGAAGTGTAGTTTGGCCCGCAGTAGTTGGTGTCGACGTCCCGTGTCCAGGTCGAAGTCCTTCAATAGTCCCAACCACCGTCTTCGCCGTAGGTTCGGCCCCTTCTGGGTGGAGAGGCGCTTAAGGCTTTGGTGGTCCGTGGGTGCGTTACCGTGGGCCCCGAAGGGTTAGTACCTTAACAGTCTCAGGACGAGGACGACTGCGGTACACCCCAGGTCGTGTGTCGGTTAGTTCTACATGTAGTCCTTGAGTTGCCCTGTCGCATAGGCTACGACTCTTCCTTGCTGCCTTAGTACTTCCTCCCGTCCAATTCGCGATGCAGTGCAGCATACTTCGAAGTCTTCCCCGGGCGTTGGTACGGCGAGCACGGTCGCCCTTGTTAATTGCTTTTTAGGCTCTTCACGGCTTTCCTTAGCATTGGGCCGTCCAAAAGAACTTGGCCCCCTTCCGGGCCGAGCGGTTCAAGGAAGTGCGTGCTCTTACAGGGCTTCATCAAATTCCGGGTAGTCAACGCGCAGCTGCAAGCTCCTTCCCTGTTCCCGTGCCAGTAGAACGGCCATGCACCCAGCCGGTGCCTTCCGCTCTTCACTTTTTGCTACTAAGTGCATGGTCCCCAAGTGGGATAAAACAAAAAAAAAGTGCGTGCCTAAGTAGATCGAGGCCAAAACTGGTTGGTCTTGGATGGGAGAAAAGAAGGGATCTTCGGAAAGAGAAGGGAGTATCTGCGGACTATGCCGACGGCGGATTCCCGCAGTCCCTCTTAAAGGCGTTCGCCCCTCCCCAAGAGATCCGAGGAAAAACGGACAAAAAAACAACGAAGCTATTACTAACGACGGGACATAGCCGAAACCCATAACAGATGAAGAAAGGATGGTATAACTCAGGTTCGACGGATGTCCCCAACTAAAAAGAAGTAGTTCAAGTATTACCTGTCGTCACTCGGTTCGGGACGTTGCTCCGTCTGCTGGGGCGGCTGGGGTAGCCCTCCCGCAACCCCTGGGCCAGCGCCGCACTGCGTGGTTGGGCAGGGTCCTGGTGTCATACGAGTCCGCCGACGGCGAGCCGTCGGGTCGGTCCTTCTGTGGGTCGGGAGCCGCGGTATCCTCTCGTCCCTCCCGTTGTGGCGTCGCGACGGTAGCGGCCTGCTCTCGCGGACATGAAGCGCGGGTGTGATCTGATTTGCCGCAACCATTGCAGTGGGAGTACCTCCAGAGGCAGCTCGTTACTCGATGCGCCTTTCCGCAGATGACGCAGGGCCCTTGTGGCGACTCCGGGGTCCCTGTAGCGGCCTGCTCTCGCGGACATGAAGCGCGGGTGTGATCTGATTTGCCGCAACCATTGCAGTGGGAGTACCTCCAGAGGCAGCTCGTTACTCGATGCGCCTTTCCACAGATGACGCAGGGCCCTTGTGGCGACTCCGGGGTCCCTGTGGGTACCCGCCCACCCTCCCTTGCATTTTCCAGGTGTTGGTTCGCCCGGTACCTTGGTTTGGGGCTCCCCTGCAAGGCGGGGGTGGCGGCTTCCTCTGGTTCGACAGGTCCTGGCGTCGGGGGCCTAGTGACGCCTAGCTTCTGGCGGCACGTGTAACGCGTGTGACCCGGTCTACCACACCGGAAACAGTGATCATCCCGCCAGGGGCAGCCCATCACTCGATGTGCGCCGCCACAAATGACGCACGGCTTCGATGGGCCGGGCCCCTCCTTCTTCACCGGTCCAGACTCCGGTTCTACCTTCGGACGTTTGGTCGCGCGGCTCGCCAGATAGGGGTCCTCCGCCGGGTCAGGGTAGGGGCACCCTTGCCGGGCGTACTCTTGCTCCGCACGCATGGCCAAATTAACTGCATCGTGATAGGTGGGAAATCTCGCCGGTGGCATCCCGCGAGGGGTACCGTCCCATGGGCCGTGCTGGAAGTGGTCAACGCTCTCAAGGTCCCGCGTCAGCATGCACAGACGCTCCGTGAGAGTCAGCAGCTGTCCTGCCACATCGCGCAGTTGGTTGCGCAGCAAGCGGTTCGCCCCGGCTGCGGTGTCCATTTCCGTCGGTCGTTGCTCACTGTGTTGGGCTGCTATTGTATTGTATCTGCGTACATAATGAAAGCATACCGATCATCACAAACATAGAGACATAACTGACAAGGCAACCCGGCTCCTAAAGGGTTCTACTAAATCTCTACCCTCCCCCACGTACACTCGTGTCCTATTTATTTATCCCGTGTTCACTTTATTACTCAGCAGCCAGAGTATTGCGCCCGTGGATGTTAGGCCCCGACTGTTGTGGTTAAAGTTTACCCGCTCTGATACCATCTTAATCTGTCACGCCCCGGGGGTTCGAAACGCGCGGAAGAGGAGCCACCGATGCCCCTGATTCAGCCATATATATTTTTTTTTGTGAAGCATTACTCCCCGGCGCGTGCACAGACCCGCCGCATACACAAATTCGCTCTGCAAATGAGCAGAGGCCCCTTTGTATATGCACGGCGTCTCAACTACAAAGTGTCACACAAGGCGTAGTACATACAATCTCTAACCACATCAGTTGGGGTCTCGAACACATACAACCAAACCATTCACATGACATTCTCGCATTCACTTAGAGCATAGAGGCCGGTGTTTTGAAAGGATAAATAATCACAAGGTTTTGAAAGCGGCATCCACACGATGCCCTCGTTTGTGAAACAGTTCGCAAACACATAAATCCCACAAGGTTTATAAAGCTCGGTGCCCACACGACACCCATGTTTTTAAAAAAATAGTTTTCGCAAACGGTTTTCTTTGTTTTTCTTCGTTCAAAACGGCCAAGAAGAGAGAACGTAGTATTCATTCCATTATTTCAAAAGAAAGGAAAGAAAAGGGCAACATCCACTTCGACCCCACGGGGGTGTCGCAATCCACAACTAGCTACCATGAATAATAAAAGAAAAGGGAAAGTAAAGTCACTGTATCTGAAGTCATCCAAAATCAGATCAGCATCCTAACGTCCTCACCGGCGCCCTAGCACTTGCCCCTGGATGAACCTGTCACGGAGTGGGAAGTCAGTGACTAGAAATAATCATGATGAGCAAGAATACTATAATAAAACAAACCGCTGTAACTAGAGCAACTGTCACCCCCCCTCCCATGTACCGTCAACAATGATCACAACCTGCACCAACATAAACCGGGCACCCTCCCCGGACACCGCACCGAGCCCCTACCCCGGTGCCCCTCTCTGCCGAGCACCTGCCTCGGCCGCCGAGCACCAACCTCGGCGTCACCGCTCACACCCTCCACCTATGAGGGCCCCCATCTCTAACGCCACCTCCGCGTGGGGTACACGGGTCAACGTACCACTTTTCCGGAAAAGCACACCCTTGCGGTGGCCAAACCGCGGGTGTGCGTGTAGTAAAACTTGAGCCTCAGATGATAAAGCGAATAGAACGAGATTCGGAGTCAGCGTTGCTCATAAGGACAACCAGAAGGGTGAACACTTTTGCTCATGAGGAAATCTTAAGGAGGAAAACACCGTTGCTCAGTGGGAGCAACTTGAAGAGGAGCACACCTTCGCTCACGAAGAGCATTTTAGAGAGAAACCCACCTTTGCTCACGAGGAGCAACTTAGAGAGAAACACCTTTGCTCATGTCCGCCCTTACCCAATTAACCTCGGCGAATTTACCCACCTTTTGCGTGCGTCGTCCGGCGTTCGGTACGTCCGTGATCGTGCGCCCGTCGCCAACAATGTCCTGCACTCCTGAAGGAACAAGGGCAAGTCAAGACTAAGGATCCGACACTCACACCGACTCCCACTCATGTGCGGCGGAGTTCCCCGCCCGGTACTGGCCCGTGCGGCGGACACTCCGCCCGGGCACAGCATCGCGTGGCCCCCAGCCCGCGCGGGCGCGCTGCCCGCGGTGCGGGGGCGACCCCGTGCGGCACCAGTCCGCGCGGGCGCCCCACCAGCGGGCGGCCCCGCGCGGCCAAACGCCGCGCGGGTGCCTCGCCCGCGGTGCGGGGGCGACCCCGCGCGGCACCAGCCCGCGCGGGCGCCCCACCTGCGGGCGGCCCCGCGCGGCCAAGCGCCGCGCGGGTGCCTCGTCCGCGGTGCGGGGGCGACCCCGCGCGGCACCAGCCCGCGCGGAGCCCCACCTGCGGGCGGCCCCGCGCGGCCAAGCGCCGCGCGGGTGCCTCGCCCGCGGTGCGGGGGCGACCCCGCGCGGCACCAGCCCGCGCGGGCGCCCCACCTGCGGGCGGCCCCGCGCGGCCAAGCGCCGCGCGGGTGCCTCGCCCGCGGTGCGGGGCGACCCCGCGCGGCACCAGCCCGCGCGGGCGCCCCACCTGCGGGCGGCCCCGCGCGGCCAAGCGCCGCGCGGGTGCCTCGCCCGCGGTGCGGGGGCGACCCCGCGCGGCACCAGCCCGCGCGGGCGCCCCACCTGCGGGCGGCCCCGCGCGGCCAAGCGCCGCGCGGGTGCCTCGCCCGCGGTGCGGGGGCGACCCCGCGCGGCACCAGCCCGCGCGGAGCCCCACCTGCGGGCGGCCCCGCGCGGCCAAGCGCCGCGCGGGTGCCTCGCCCGCGGTGCGGGGGCGACCCCGCGCGGCACCAGCCCGCGCGGGCGCCCCACCTGCGGGCGGCCCCGCGCGGCCAAGCGCCGCGCGGGTGCCTCGCCCGCGGTGCGGGGCGACCCCGCGCGGCACCAGCCCGCGCGGGCGCCCCACCTGCGGGCGGCCCCACGCGGCCAAGCGCCGCGCGGGTGCCTCGCCCGCGGTGCGGGGGCGACCCTGCGCGGCACCAGCCCGCGCGGGCGCCCCACCTGCGGGCGGCCCCGCGCGGCCAAGCGCCGCGCGGGTGCCTCGCCCGCGGTGCGGGGCGACCCCGCGCGGCACCAGCCCGCGCGGGCGCCCCACCTGCGGGCGGCCCCGCGCGGCCAAGCGCCGCGCGGGTGCCTCGCCCGCGGTGCGGGGGCGACCCCGCGCGGCACCAGCCCGCGCGGGCGCCCTACCTGCGGGCGGCCCCGCGCGGCCAGGCGCCGCGCGGGTGCCTCGCCCGCGGTGCGGGGCGGCCCCGCGCGGCATCAAGCGCCGCGCGGCGCCCCGTCCGCGGCCGGTCCGGCGGCGGCGGCGGTGTTCCCCGTGAAGACCCCACCCCGACACGCCTACACCACAGAACTAATAAAAACTCACCTTTGATCCGCCGGCAAAAGAGAGGAAGAGGATCGTCCTAACGTTGCCCGGTTGATCCCGCGAGCAAGAACCTCCGTCCTTTCCTTGAAAGCCCCGCCGTCGGTCGTACAAGAGCGAAAAAGGGTTGGGTCCCCGTTTTATTCTCCTCTTTTTCCCTCTCGTGGTGTTTCTCAAAGAGAAACCCTAGCCGTCCTTCCCCCTCTCTTTTTCCCTCTCGTGATGACTTTTAAAGGGAAACCCTAGCCGTCCTTCCCTCTCTCTTTTTCCCTCTCGTGATGACTTTTAAAGGGAAACCCTAGCCGTCCTTCCCTCTCTCTTTTTCCCTCTCGTGATGACTTTTAAAGGGAAAACCCTAGCCGCCGAACGAAGGGACCTAGGAGGGGACACCTAAAACCCTAGATTCCTCAAAGGGTAAGAGAATAACTAATTAATAGGGGATAGATCCAGCGGCTATAGTTACCTCGAGAAACGTGCCGATCGTCCACACGGATTCCGGGGCGCCTAAGTGGGGTCCGAACTTCGGAAAATTATTCCGGGTGAACCGGGAGTCGGAATCTAAAACCGATCGCGCCCCCGTTCTCCATTTCGCGAGCCCTTCGGCCTAAAAATGTCCGCGAGCCCCGACGGATTCTCCGGAAAAACACCAAAAAAAATTGTCCCTCAGTCGGGCAGTCGAAGAAAAAGGGGTTACGGGGAGGGTCACGGAAAAGTCAGGTCTTACATTTTCACCCCCATTCTTCTTTCCTCTTTTTCTTCTCCCTTGTTTTGTAGTGTCTTCTGCGGGTGCTGCTGGGCTTTCAGCGGCGGGTCGAGGAGAGTGGACGGCTGAGTAGATAGATCTCGAGGCAGGATGAGCGAGTTAGCTGGACTATTGGTGTACCCATGTTTCCTCAGACGGTTGTACTTTTACTTTTTGGACTGGCTTTTGCCAGCAGGTTATATTTATTTTTGGTGAGCTGGGAGAGTGTCACACCCCGGGGGTTTTTCGGTAAAGCTAAGCGGAAAAGGCGAATATATATTTTTCTTTATGAGTAAGTATCGACCTCTCCCCAGTGCGTGTCAGACCCGCCACATATACAAATTCACTCTTCAATCGGACAGAGTCTCCTTTGTATATGCACGGCGTCACATTTACAACAGCAATAACAACCACATTCTTTAACCACACAGTCACAGTGAACAAGGAAGGAAAGGTAATTTCATTCAATCACCTCAGGAGTTAAACTACGGGTTTTGCAATCGGTGTCCACACGACACCCAGTTTTTGAAAACATTTACACTTTCACACTAAAGCGGCCATACCTTTTTGAAAGGATAAATCCAGGGGTTTACCAAGATTGTGCCCACACGGCACTTAGTTTGGAAAGCATTTTAGAAACCATTTTGTTAGTTATAAACTATGCCGCATAAAGGTCCATAAAAGTAAGTCAAATCCACAGTGCTAACTAATTGACTATCCAACAACCCACATGATCCACATTCAAGCAAATTAAACTAACAGTTAGACTGAAAGGAGAAGTGAGATAAACCGAAACAGAAATAGCGTAATAAAGCCTCATACGGCTAAGGTTCTCTCGACGCAGTCTCACCACCGTCCCAGTTATTATGCCTAGTCGGACCTGTCATAGTGTGGCAAGTCAGTGACAAATAAAGTAGATGTTTCAACAATTTATAATAGCTTTTAAAATAAAACAAGTACACCGGAACCTTTCGCTTTTCCACCTTATATGTCCACCTCACTTGATTTAACTACACCTGGTACCTGTCGGGGAGTCGACGATCTCCCCTCGTGCACAATCACTTTACTTACATGATGCTTTTAACCCCTTTCACGGTACTAGTGCGGCACTTTTAGCTGGCGTGAAGGGGTCCCCACTGGCACCTACACAAATCGTGGGGCACACCGGTCATTCAGACCACTTCTCCGGAAAAGTACACCCATGCGGAGGCCAATCCGCCTGTGTACGTGCAGCATCCAACAATAAGGTTTGCCGAAGTCGGCGTGTATCAAGCACCGCGACCCTCAGTCGCAACAATTTAATAATGAAAGATCAATATATATTCATGCGAAAGGTTTAATAGTTCACCTACTTTATTAGACAGATTATTAAGTCTTTTACTATGATATGGTGCACTTAATGCACTCGTTGCACTTATTGCAAGGGTACCCACCTGGTTGCGGGAAGATCGGAGCACTTGGATCTTTTAACTCGCTCCCGCTGCACACCTGGACCTAAAGGAGTCCCCAAAGGAAGATGAACGTCAATATAACGCACTAACATCGCGGAAACGGAAGTCCGAAACTAACCCCGTGAAGAAAGACCCAAAACTGCACAATTACGACACCTGACGGGTCCCCGCGCGAACGCCGCCGCCCGCGAATGCCCCGCGCGGCCCGAAACCGCGCTGTGTGCATCCGCGGGTGGCGCCCGCGCGGCGCCCGCCTGCCCCGCGGGTGCCCCGCACGGCGCAAAACCGCGCGGCGTGCGCCCGGGGCGGCGCCCGCGCGGTATGCGCCCGCCCGCGGGTGCCCCGCGCGACGCAAGGCTGCCCGGTTGCGCGCCCGGGGGCGGCGCCCGCGCGGCGCCCTAGCGGCGCCGGCGTAGTCCGCCCGTCTGCGCGGTGCCCTAGTGGCACCGCCCGTCGTCCGCACGTCCGCGCGTCCGCGCAGTGCCCTAGCGGCACCGCGCGTCGTCCGCCTGCCCACTCCGCGCACTAGGTCGCGCGGTGGTTGCGGCGGCGGGGTCGGCAATGACGTCGGGGACGGCGACGGCGATGAAGACACGAAGAAGACACCGAATAACCCCAATAACGCAACAAAATGAAATCTACTTGCCGAAAATTCCGACAGGGAAGCCGACCGATCGCTCTTCTAATTCCGGTACGTTGTTCGGGGTGATCGGATTCCTCCATCTCCTTCCTCTTTCCTTCTTTCTCCTCCTCCGGTTAGGGTTCCGTCTTTTCCTTCTCTTTTTCTCCCTCGTTCTCTCCGGCTAGGGTTTCTCTTTTTGCGAAAAGTGGGATTTCCCTTTTCGTACGTACAAATAAATCCCGCCTTTTAATTTCTGTCACCAATTAATTAATTCTTTAATTAATTAATCCTACTGGATTACCCACCTTTTAATACCCGTAACCGAATAACTAATTCTCTAATTAATTAATCGCACGAGATAATCCCACCTTTTCCTCGGAAAACGTGCATGATATTTTACACAGATTCCGATGCACGTTAAGTCGCCGCAACTCTAAAAACCCTGTTTCGGGAGATTCCTACATCGGATTTCAGATCCGATTGCACCGTCGGTCATAATTTTTCATGCTCTTTCACAGAAAAATACTCATGCAACACACCGACCGACTTGCAGAAACTCAATAATTTCGATTCACTAAAAGGGGTACTTTATTAGAAGGAGGGTAAAATATTACTAAAAAGTCGTGTCATTACACCACTCACACTTTATAAGAAGTTTCATCCTCGAAACTTAATTACAACTCTCGCTAAACAATTCGGGAAAACATTCCTTCATCTTCAATTCCAGTTCCCACGTCGCTTCGTGTTCCTCGTGGTTGCTCCACTGGACCTTTACATAGGGGATGGTCCGATTGTGCAATTTCTTATCTTCTCGTGCCAAGATCCGCACCGGCGTCTCCTCGACACTTAAGTCCTCTCGTAACTCGATCGTGGATACATCTAGGGCGTGGGAGGGGTCGGGGAGGTACTTCCGGAGCATTGAAACGTGAAACACGTTGTGGACTCGATCGAGGTTCGGCGGCAGGGCCTACCGGTACGCCACCGGGCCCACGCGTTCTAGGATCTCGAACGGTCCCACGTACCTCGGACTTAACTTTCCCCTCAGTCCGAAACGTCGGGTCCCCTTTGAAGGCGAAACTCGGAGCAACGCGTGCTCACCCACCATGAATTCCAAATCCCGTCGTCTATGGTCCGCGTAACTTTTCTGTCTGCTCTGGGCGGTCAGCAGGCGTTGTTTGATCAGACGCACCTTTGCCTCGGTCTTCTCCACTAAATCTGGGCGCAAAAACTTGCGCTCTCCCAAGTCGTCCCAGCATATTGGAGACTGACAGCGGCGCCCATACAGAGCCTCGTATGGCGCCATTTGAATGCTAGCTTGGTAACTGTTGTTGTAGGCGAATTCCACCAGGGGTAGGTATCGAGACCACCCTTCGCCCAAGTCAAGTACACATGCCCGGAGCATGTCTTCGAGGATTTGGATCACCCGTTCCGATTGTCCGTCAGTTTGCCGGTGAAAAGCCGTGCTGAAATGCAGTTTGGTTCCCATTGCTCGTTGCAGGCTTTGCCAAAAGTTCGACACAAATCGCGTGTCTCTGTCCAACGTAATGGACGCCGGTATACCATGCAACCTCACTATCTCATTAATGTAGGTTTGCGCCAGTCGTTCCCGAGTCCACGTCGTATGTATGGGCAGGAAGTGGGCCGATTTCGTCAAACGATCCACTATGACCCATATCGCATCATGTCCCTGTGGCGATCTCGGGAATCCGGTCACAAAATCCATCGTAATCATCTCCCACTTCCATTCCGGCACCGGCAGCGGTTGTAACTTCCCTGCTAGGCGTTGATGCTCGGCCTTTACTCGTTGGCACACCAGGCAATGTGCCACGAATCGGGTCACGTCTCCCTTCAATTTAGGCCACCATAAGGTTTGTTTTATATCTTTGTACATCTTCGTTCCCCTAGGGTGCACTGCGTAGGGAGCAGTATGCGCTTCCTTCAGAATCTCCTCTTTGAGTTCCGGTAGGCCCGGTAAGCAGATTCGTCCTCGGAATCGTATTGTGCCATCGGAGCCTATTGCGAAATCGCCCCCTTGGTCTGAGGGTACTCTGTCTTGCACAAGTTGTAACTGGGTATCTATCGATTGTCCTTCCAAGATCCTGTCTAGCAGGGTGGGTCTGACCACAAGGGTCGTGAGTCGTGTGACCGTACCCGCTGGCACCACCTCTAGCCTCAATTGCGAAAACTCTGCAATCAGGCGGTCCTGCTGGGTAATTGTGAGGTCCCGGAATCCCCCGCGTAGGGTTTGCTGGTTGTTGGGCAGCTTTTTGTGGCTGTTGGGAGTGTTTGTGCGCATGGCGGGCCCGAGAAATGGATTTGTGTTGCAATTTGGGATTTAGTTGCATCACTGGAGGACTGCGTGGTGTGTCGGTAGTGTTTGCGCGCAATTTGGACACAAGTGTTGGACTTCGGGCTCAAAAAGGGATCCCGTGGAAAACTGGGGGTCCTGTCGAGTGTTTAGAGGTGGTTTCGCGCGGCGTAGATGTCAAATTTGGACTTCGGGCGAGGTTTGGATAAAAGATTACCTCTCCGGTCGCCTTCGGGAATTTCTAGAGTTGGAATTTGGCAAACCGGACTTCAGAATTTGGACCCGGTGCGAAAACCGGATCAAGTGGGCTATCCGGGGGCATTCGGCAAATTTTCGGTTGAGAATTTGGAGAATCGGACATCGTTTTTGGATTAAGCGCGCGAAATCGTTGAGAATGGACTATTTATTTGTTAGTTTTGAAGCCCGGATGAAGTGCGCGTTTTTCGAGGCAACGCGGCACGAATCTCGAGGCGTGGCTCGATGGCGCGAAAATCGAGGCAGCGACACGCGAGTCGAGGGCGCGGCAGGCGCGCTGGGAGACGCGGCTTCGGCGCGGGTCGCACGGGGGCCGCCACGTGGCGGGCCCCCGTTGGCGGCCGCGTAGGCGCGGGGGCACGGGCCCGTGTGGCGTGCGCGTGTCCCGCGCCTAGCACGGGCGCGGTGTAACGCGCCCGTGTGGCGGGCGCGTTACCGCGTGCCACGTGGCGCAGTGGGCGCGCGCGTGGACCGGGCGCGCGCGCCCATTTCCTGTGGACCGGGATTGAGGGGCCCCCATTGGCTGGTCCACGGTGGACCCGAGGCCGTGGACCACTCCCTCCTCCTCTTTTTCTTCTTCTTCTTCCTTCTCCCCCGCAAGCCTTTTCTCCTCCATTTTCTTTTCTTCCTTCTTCAACCGAGCGAGAGAGGGAGTGAGGAGGGGATTTGTGGGTGGTGCGGCGGTGCGTTGTGGACCTCGTGGAGCGTGCGCGGGGTTCCGTTGGGTGCGTTTCGGCGGCGGCGGCGCAGTCGGGTGGGTCCCGTGTGTTAATTTTACGGTGTTTTTGGCACAGTTTTGGGGCATTCGTTTGGACTGTAATTAACCCCTTGTTCTTATCTGTGTTAGGGACTATTTTTCTGCACCGTTTTGCGTGCGGTCCCTGACGGCGTGCTCCGTTTTGCGTGCAGATTCCGGCACCGTGCACCGTTTTGCGTGCGGACTCCGGCATCGTACACCGTTTTGCGTGCGTACTTTGTTTTGCGTGCGGACTCTGGCACCGTGCACCGTTTTGCGTGCGGACTCCGGCATCGTGCACCGTTTTGCGTGCGGACTCCGGCACCGTGCTCCGTTTTGCGTGCGGATCGCGTGGAGGCCAATTGCAAGTGTCTACGAGCAATTGGTGGCAAATCGAGGTGGGTGGCGTTATCTCCAAGTTTTATGGAGTGTACAGTAATTCTACTGATGTAGGACTATACATGATAGTTTTTTTTCTGTATAGCATGCCATATTGTAGGAATTGTTATTCCTTTTATCATCTGTTCATATAGCTATCTTGGAACTTGACCTAGCACCCCCGTCATATGTTGCATGTGTAACCAGACCAGTAGAAAACCCTCACTTGGGCTAGGGTTATTTATGTTTAGACACCCACACTGTTTTTCTATTCCTGGACATAGTGTTATCCTCGCCCGGGTAGTGGGCCGAGAGGTCGGGACTGTCTTTTAGTGTGGGATGCATTTGCACTCGTGCTTGGGAGCAGAGTGGAGTCTGGTAGTTGTAGTGGGTTGCTTATCCGTGCCGGGAGCCGTTTGGGTAAACGGTAGTCCCGGGAGGTCTTGTATCCCTGTTGTGCTGTCGTGGGAGGGAGCCGTTGAGCAGACGGTAGTCCCGGGCCGTCGAGTATCTTCCGGTCAGTGTTGCTGGGAACCGTTGTGGTTGACGGTGGTCCCAGGTCGTTGAGTGTTGTCCGACCAGTATTGTTAGCCTGAGTTGTGGGTCGTTCCTGGCTGTGGAGTACCTCCAGCCAGTGTGCTTTGTGCTGCGAGCTGTTGGAGAGGCTGGTGTCTCGTGTTTCGTGTGAGCTGATCAGTTGAGTCGTCGAGAGTGCTCCGACTGTTGTGCGAGATATTTGGGGATCTTGAGTCCTACCGTTCTGGGAGTGAGCGTGGATTTTGACTATAGCCTGCTTATGCCAATTTGTGATACTCTATGTCGCGCCGTTTTCCTCAGTTGGAGTCGCGTCCCTCAGATGCCGCTGTGGATACGATGGTTGGCCTGTTGAGGCAGTTTTCCGCAGTGGATGCAACGATGGGCCTGTTAAGGCAGTTTTGCGCGAGGGGTGAGTTAGTCGGGCAGGACGCCCCACGTAAATCCCGTCCTCATGTGGATGTGTGGTAGTGGGCAGGCGCGTTCCTAGTCGACAGGCGCAGGCTTGACTGGACCCTATGAGGCAGTCAGTTCGATTGGGTCTATTGAGCACCTTGGGTGCGAGTGGTCTCTTTTACTTTCATCTGTTCCACTTGTTGAGCATCTAGATAGAGGCATGGTAGCTGTAGAGTAGCTCCAGCTTTTCTTGTTCAGTTTTCATTGCACTGTTATCTTTTGCCTCTAGTAGACTTAGTGGGCAGACCGTTGGGCTTGTTGACGGCACCCACTGAGAACTACTGTGGGAAGTAGTTCTCACACCCGTCATGGTGTCTTTTTCCCCAGGAACTTCTTCTCCTGTTCCTGTTGCTCCAGTTGCTGATCCTTTTGACCGAGGCGAGGGAGTCGCGAGCTAGTTCCCTACCCGTCGTTGGAGTGTAGCGGTACCCCTCCAGAGAAGAGCTTCAGTAGATTAGTTTACTTCTTTTTCCTCTGTTGAGAGACCTTTGTTGTGAGGTATAGAGTTGTACTTTATTTACAGTTTGAGAGACTGATGTAGTGAGGATATTTGTTTTGAGAGCTCGTACAGTGATGTTTTTATTGGAGATATCTCCCTTTTTGGGTTTTTGTATCAAAGGACTTTGTATATGATCGAATTTGGGAGATGGATATTGTATTTATTTTCAGTTGTACAGTGTTTGGATTTTAGTTTTTAGTAGTTTACTTTCAGCTCTGATATCTGTATACTGTAGTTGATTCTTTTTGCAGGTTAGACGCTTCGTCTGTACGGCAGTTTCCGTACAGATGGCGGATCTGTTAGCGAGCCCGGGTCGCAGTTTCGACCCCTGGGCGTGACAGATTAGAGTGGTATCAGAGCCTAGGTTGTAGGTCGTGGTGGACTTAGAAACCCTAGGCTTGTGGTTGGACATTAGGATGACTACGTGAGAGTCGTGACTTCTAGCGAGAGTCCTGATTGAGTTTTATACCTCTCCCAAGAGACGGGATGAGTGATTGGCATGTTTACTTTCCTAAGCGATTATGTTGGCTGCACACAACATAATGCTATGGAATGGATGACATGTCTTAGACTTTCGCTGGATTGGGTCGTATGGTTGTTGTGTCCTGACGTTTGTTATTATGCAGTGGACTACGATACTCCTGAGACGTCGTGTTGTGAAGATGACACACCCCGCACCTGATGATTACCCGAGCAGCGGGAGGCAGAGCTATCAGAGCAGAGCGAGACCCAGGAGTTTGTGTGTTGAGATAGTTTCCCACTTTAACCGAGAAGGGCCGAATCCCTGAACGGTAAAGGATCGAGAACTTCGATAGGCTGAGCCTAGAGTCTGTTCTTGTTTGATTGGGGTTCTAGGCACCGGTCTATCGGGATTTTCGAATCTTTGCCGCGTCAGTCGGTTCTTCTCGCCTATGAGTGGGGTGTTGTTGTGGGAGCCGTTTGGAGTGACGGCGGTCCCAGCTGTGTAGATACTTTCCACCGGCCGAGTTACCAGGTGGGCACATGCCCTGGCCGAGTTACCAGGAGGATACTTTCCACTGGCCGAGCTACCAGATGGATACACTGCATCTGGTCGAGTTACCAGGTGGGCACATGCCCCTGGCAGAGTTACCAGGTGGGCACATGCCCTGGTCGAGTTACCAGGAGGATACTTTCCACTGGCCGAGCTACCAGATGGATACACTGCCCCTGGTCGAGTTACCAGGTGGGCACATGCCCCTGGCAGAGTTACCAGGTGGGCACATGCCCTGGCCGAGTTACCAGGAGGATACTTTCCACTGGCCGAGCTACCAGATGGATACACTGCCCCTGGTCGAGTTACCAGGTGGGCACATGCCCCTGGCCGAGTTACCAGGTGGGCACATGCCCTGGCCGAGTTACCAGGAGGATACTTTCCACTGGCCAAGCTACCAGATTGGTACATTGCCCCTGGCCGAGTTACCAGGTGGGCACATGCCCTGGCCGAGTTACCAGGAGGACACTTCTCCCTGGCCGAGATACCAGGAGGACACTTTCCACTGGCCAAGCTACCAGATTGGTACATTGCCCCTGGCCGAGTTACCAGGTGGGCACATGCCCTGGCCGAGTTACCAGGAGGACACTTCTCCCTGGCTGAGATACCAGGAGGACACTTTCCACTGGCCGAGCTACCAGATGGGTACATACCCCTGGCCGAGTTACCAGGTGGGTACATGCCCTGGTCGAGTTACCAGGTGGTTGCTTTAGTGAGATTGAGATGGTCTGACAGGACGCCGAGATTTGGTGGCGTCGAGTTCGTCCTGTTGGACTACCGGAGCGCAGTTGTTGACTTGGAACCAGTTTCGTGCTTTGCTGCTGAGGGCCTTCTTTCCTGACAGTATAAGCAGAAACTAAAAGGGGATCTTAGACACCTGCAGTAGGGGAGTCGACCTCTTTTGGAGTATGTTCGCGAGTTTTGTGATTGTTGAGCGGTGTACCCCATGTCGCCTGGATGAGGCCCAGGAGGTTAAACTAGTTGAGAAAGGACTACATCGGAATATCTATCACTTGGTGTATTCTCGGCGGTTGCCGACGTTAGATGCAGCGATTGAGCATGCTTAGCGGGTTGACCGAGGATCAGTGATCATGTCAGAGATAGACGGAGTGCCAGGGACCAGCTCTGGGGAGAGGCATCCAGTGCCGCCTGAGTTTGGACAGTCGAGTAGATCGAGACCCCCGGGGCCGCCACGATCCCAGTCAGAGGGTCGTGAGTCTCAGAGGAGACAGTGACCAGGAGGTTCTCCACAGCCGATGTACCAGCAGCAGCAGCGGGATGACTGTGTCATTTGTGGTGGGCCGCATTCTGCGCCGCAGTGTGACCACAGACAGGGCACAGATCATGGTCTTGTCCTAAAGCGGGGTCATCAGTCGCATTGGCAGCTTCGGCTCCTCCTCCTCCGCTCTTCTAGACAGGCGGAGCTTCGACAGGTTATGGCCAGATTGTTAGGGCCACTTCTTCGCGGCAGTCCGTCGGACGACCACCCCCGAGCGGGAGCGTCTATGTCGCACAGGATGAGGATTCGGGGGCAACTAGCCTCGTGGTGGCAGGTATTAATCTTATCTCCCCTTCACGCACTTGAGCGTTATTTGTTACCGGAGCATCGCATTCATTTCTTCTGTAGGGCATTTGCATTGTTGTATGGGCTAGAGATAGGACCCTTAGCTTGTGCTCGTGAGGTTCAGATACCTGATCACGTGTTGCACATAGATGAGTGTTGTTGGTCCTGCCCAGTGGAGTTAGGGCCCTGGTTTTTGCCCGTTGATCTTTTGGCCTCTCCTCAGCTCCGGGATTTCGAGGTAGTATTGGGTATAGGACTGTGAGGATCTGAGACCTTGATGCTTGAGTGATGCCACACCGTTGATACACGGTGGTGATGCCACACCGTTGATACACGGTGGTGATGCCGCACCGTTGAAACACGGTGGTGATGCCACACCGTTGATACACGGTGGTGATTGTTGGGTTATATGAAATATAGATCTAAATAGGGAAAAAAACACCTAGAGGGGGGTGAATAGGTGTAAACAATAAACACTCAAAAAATCATTGCGCAATAAAACCCAATGCGGAAAAGTAAAAGAACACGCAAGATTTTTATGTGGAAAAACTCCAAACCGGAGTAAAAAACCACGGGACCGATAACACGGTGAAATCCACTAGAATTGAAACACGTACAAGGTGATTTAACGTACTCACAGACGACTCAACCTTTTACCATACGCTCCTAGTTGATCTTCTCCGCTCGTTCCGCAACGCGTCTCGAATCCACGATCTGCGTCCAACGCCGAATCCACGGCGTCCAACGTCGAGTCCACGACGTCCGACCGAATCCACGGTCTTCACCCAGTAGCACGCTTCGAATCCACGAACGTACCTCGCTCCGAATCCACGAGAGCGGTTGAACCTTGAATCCACAAGGACACGCGAGTCCACGCGCCGATTTTGGGGAAATTGTTGTTTTTGGGTGGTGATGATCCACCGAATACTTAGATTAGAAATAGATCGGAAATACCATCTAAGTATTCATTGATTTGATTGTACTCAAAATCTGAGTATGAAAACCTAGAATCAAATCAATCAACTATAGATGAAGAAACATAGAATTAAATCTAGTATTTCCTTTCTTCTCTATATGTGGATCTAGGCCGTAGGGGATGATATTCGATTATGACGGCTATTTTCCTTTTACCCCTAGAAAAATGAATCATAGGGTCTATTTATAGGTTAGAAACCCTAGGAAGGAGATAAGAATCAAAAACCTACCATTTCTGGAAATTTTACGGACGGCGATCCGGATCGGATTTCGGCGATCCGGATTGCAGTAGCAAGAAAGACGGTTTCCAGAAAAACGATGGTTCGGGATCCGGATCGAAATGGATGATCCGGATCGTTCATACAGTTTCACCAAACATCAACATTCGGGATCCGGATTGCAAATCCTGATCCGGATCGTGCATGTAAAAAGGTAAAACTAGTGTTCGGGATCCGGATCATGAGATGCTGCGATCCGGATTGAACCAGTGTATGAACGAACACCCTTCGGGATCCGGATTGGAATATCTGATCCGGATCCTGAACATGTCCCATGTCCAGTTTTTGATTTTTATGCAATGAAAAATTCTTCCAGGTGTTTCTACACTACAAGAAGTATTCGGATCACCAAAAATCTTTAGTTAAACATACCTGATCCTTTTGAATTCTTCTTTCTTGAGATTGAGTTAAATGATCCAACCTTCTTCACCTTCAATCTTCAAGACTTGAACCTTTCACGAAATTACGCCAACTCAAATTCCGTAACAATCTCCCACTTTGGCGGTTTCGTGACAAAACACAGATCCACTAAAGAAAATTGAAAAAGATATTTTTGTTGCTATCACCATACAACAAAAATTTACAATGGAGATCCAAAAATTTTAAAAACATGAGATAAACTCCTAAAACAGACTCTAGACTTAGACATCTGTACTCTCTGCACACAGAAATCATTCTTGACAAAAAGAATCGTTAGATACCTCAAGAATTGAAACATACAAAACCAAGTACAGAGATAGAGTTTATCTGATCATCATGACATTTGAGAATTCAGATATGTAAGAGAATCATAGTCAAAAACCAACATATCTTCTATGCATTCAAAAACCAAATGTCACAAAGTGTTAGTCCAACATCAACTTGTTAGTCATATTACATGCCCAAATAGTTAGTCGAATAGTTAGTAGAGACAGGCAACAAATCACAAGATAAAAAACCAAAGTTGAAGTTGAAGTGATACTTACCTTGATGTTCACATATTCACACAGTTTTTCACATCATCATTGTTCAAGTTCTCTCTAAACTCTCTCCCCCTTTTTGTCACAATGTTAGCCAACATTGCAAGACAAGGAGAGTTAAGAAGTTTAAATACAAATTAAGAAACTTGAGAGTTGAAGGAAACAAACCAAGTACGTAAGACCCTGCAAAAGAGAGGATTAGAAGGAAACTTCATGAAGAATCGTCAGAGCTGATACACCCAAGCTTCTGAAACATTTTCTTGATCCGTTTATTCATGGAAGCTTGCTCCTTCTTCACTTCTTTGAGATCTTGGATCATCACAGCTTGTTCTTTCTTGACTTCTTTGAGATCTTCCTTCATTTCAGCGAACTCAACAGACATGCGTTCTTGTTCGTTGGAGAGTCGTTGTTGTTCTTTAAAGATTGAGCTGACAGAAGCATCATCATCAGAGGTGGATGGAGGTGCCTGCTGTGCTGGTGGAACAGGAGCTGTAGAAGTAGTTGCTTGTGGTCGAGCTCTTTGTCGAATTGGAGGAGATGGAGGATCATCTTGTTTTGTCGATAGAGACTTCACAATTGTTGTCTCATTAATGGTGCCCAAACTGTACATGTATGAGCTCGCGCTTGAATCGACTTTAAACTTTCTAAGGATGTGCATGATTATCATTGGGTAGGGTAGTCTCTCTGTGGGGTGAGAGTGTTCCACATACCGCGCCATCCTTGACCAAATAAGATAAGGAATATTCAAGTTTGCTCCCATCAATGCGGCCGGGTTTCCAAGAAGATAAAGGAATAACATCCTGTCCCATCGAAGAACCTTCGTATTCATGTTGGGAAGAATATTGTAGCAGACAATGAAGTTTATATACCGATACTCTGGTCGAAGCTCTTTAGAGAAAACAGAATTTCCGGTTGACAAAGTATCCGGAACACAAATTCCATTGACTACAACTCTCCAGGAGTTGTCATTGAAGCTTTGAGTTTTTAGGTAATGGAGTCCATCAGCTCTGGCTGTCATACCTAGCACATCTCCAATCAGTTGGGGTGTGACTTTGATTTTGATATTTTTAACCAAAGTATGAAATTCTCGACGTCCATCATCGTGATCAATTAAACTTGCAGCGTTCTGATAAAACATTCGAACTGAGTGTGGACAGTACCCAGTAGTCTCAGGGAAGTTGCAAATTTGAGCAAGACCAACCTGGTCAAACAAAATCCCAAAGACTGCAGATCGTTCCTTCATTGGTTTGACATTGACATGTCTCTCGCCAATGCATTCCCTCTTCTCAAAATCTTTGATTCTTGCGGAGCTGATGAAGTCTTGTGGAGGAGGCTGTCTAGCAACTGGTTGCTCAATGGAAATTCCTTGAGCACTGCCTCTTTTTCTTGCACCGGTTTTTCTTCTTGTCCCAACTGGATTTGGATCCATAGGGGCTTTTCCTTTTTCAGCTGCAGTAGGCTTTGAAGCTTTTGATGTTTCCGCAGGAGCTTTTCCTTTCGAAGCAGTGGGTGCTGTTGCTTCAACTTGAAGCTCATCCCAATCAATTGATTCCGTTTCCGACTCCGTATCGGAATCATCTTTCGCTTTCTTTGCTTTCTTAGCCCTCTTGGGCTTGACAGTGTCCTTGACATGAACCATGGCAGCAAGTAGGAAAATAATCCATGTGATCACCATTTTGATCGCTAGTGAAAAATGTATCCTGTGAAGACCAACTCAATAACACATGAAAATATTGTTAATTTTCAAAAAACTAGAAGAATTGTACCCAAACAATCATAATCATGTAGAGAGACTAAGAATCAAATTAGTTTTGCAAAAGGAATTTTAAAACTAGATCAATTGCATGATTTTGGAAAATTCCCATTATATGCCCTAAAACCGAAATTTTTGAAATCGAAGCCCAAAAATTCGTTAATCAGGAGAATACCTAGCATATAATCAAAACTAATCTACCCAGAGTTCTTATTTCAAAAGAGATTTGACCAAAAACCATTCACAAACGAAAAAGATAGAAAAATCTCATCACGTTTTGAAGAAAATAGAGAAAAACTGTGAAAAACGAGATTTTGATCAATAAAACTTACTTGGATTCGAAGAACTTGGGTTAGGAAAGCTCCGAGGTGCAAGGATTCTACAGAGAGAAGCTCTAGAGACTTGAGAACAAAAGATTAAGGTAAAAGAAATCAAAACCCGCTTGTTCTATTAAAAACCCTAGCCGTGATCCGGATCGGATCGAGATTTCGATCCGGATCGGCTAGCCGCAGGAAGAAGCATGCGTTCGGGATCCGGATCACTTAACCCGATCCGGATCAGCTGCAACTTTTTCTTCAGAAAAAATTAGAAAAAAAATCCATAAAATCCAGAAAAAGTATGTAAGCATTTTAGCACATCAACTTTAAACAAAAATCATCGTTTCATGTCAAGAGAAATAAATTATGTTAAATCTATCAATAACATTCAAATAATGACATGACAATTTATAGAAATTAAAACTTTTAAAGTTGATCAAGTTCAAACACATCCATCATGATCTTATGAGTACGGCGTTTATCAAATCATTAAAATGGTAAAGAAAATGAATTACCAAGATCAATAGATGTTTGAAATCCCAAATAAATTATAAAATGTATATAGTCAATCTGTTGAAGAGAGTGGCTCTTTGAGCATCTTTCTTTACAAACCCCACCTTATACCAACCTTGAAATTTGACGGAGTCAAGTATTTCAATCATGCATTTTATTTAATCAAAAAAATTACAAACCCATGCTTGGTATACATGTGGTAGCTGCACACAGTACTCGGACGACCGAGGTGGTAGCTCTTTCCTCCATGTGGTGGTAGTTTTCACACTCCTCATTGGGATGTAACTCTTTCCACATCTTTTGAGCATTTTACTTTTCTTTGACTCCCCCTCAATTGGCTATCAATTAATTTAAGATATAAAGTATTCAACCAAGGATTGATCTCGAATTCATACTCAACTAAATAGTCAAATATGATAACAACAATACCAAGAGGTCATTGAGAGAGAAATTGACTTTGATCAATTAAAAAAGGTTTAATTTAGATAAATGGTCAATGCATCAACTGAATTATTATGATATCCAAAGCATAATAAATTTCTAATTATATGAAAGGATGCATGTAGGGCCCCTAAACTCCTTACAGCTTTTTCCCATGAATCCAATGTGCAAACACCTGTTGATGGTGTATCTGGCCCATGGTGCATCAAAGGGATGCCACAGATGGACCCTGTGAGCTTTGATTGGCTGTTTTGGCCTTCGGCTGCTTTTGCCGAATTTTAGAAAAAGGAATTTGGCCAAACAGAGGGTGGATTTGGATTCAGCGCGGAAAAACGCTTGAGAATGGCTTTTTGTTTGCTTAATTCTGAGTCCGGATGCCCAAAAGCGGGCTCCCGGAAGTTTTGGCAGTTTTTGGTGGTTGCGGGAGCCTCCGGCAAATTATAGGAGTGGAATTTGGCAAAATGGACACCGTTTTTGGAATCAGCGCGCGAAAACGGTTAAGATGGGCTATTTACTTGTTAGTTTTGAGATTGCGGTTACTGTTCACGCCGGAACAGTGTCTCCGGCGATCGCCGGCGGCGGCCGGCGGCGGCGGGCAGCGCCGGCGGGCGGCGGCGCAGCCTCGGGCAGGCGGCAGGCGGCGGCACAGGGCGCGGGCAGGGCGCGGGCAGGCGCCCGGGCGCGCGGGCAGGCGCGCGGTCCACGGCACCGACGTGCGCCAGTGCGGGATGCCACGTGGCATTGTTCCGTTGGTTGGTCCACGGCGCGAGGTCCACGGACTGTGGGCATGGGTGCACGGTAGACCGGGTGGACATGTGGCGTGAGGTGATTGGTCCGGTGTTGTGCTCCCAGTCCACGCGATTGGTGGAGTCGGTGACCGGGGCAGGTGGCCGTACGGCAGGGCAGGTGGCCGTACGGCCCGGGTCAGCCGCGACGTGCGCTGTGCACGAGGCGACGTGCGCGGTGCACGGGTTGCCGGGGCCACGTGGCGCGACGCCACTGGCTGGCGCAGGTGCGCCGGGTGCAGCGGGGCCCAATGTCTCGGTGCGGTGGGCTACATGGCCGGCCCACGGCGTTTCGGGCTTGAACAGTAATGGGCCGGGCCCATTACTGTAGCCGCCCGAAAAATTGCGGTGCCCGGAAGTGGGGACACATAGGGTATTTCTTCAAATGTTTTCCTCAGCCTATTAAAGGCAACCCGAGCCCCTTTCTTTGCCTTTTTTCCTCTCAACCCTCTCACCTTCTGCCCGAGCCCCCTTAAGCAAAGTGGTTCACCTCTTCACCCTTGATCTTCCTGCAAGTTTCAAGATTTTAGGAGGCTCGAATCCCGAGGTTCCCCATTTTACGGCGCGGCGCGACGTTGCATTCCTGGGTTCTTCTTCGGCGCAGCGACAGTGTTTTAGCTCCCCTGGGCTACCCCGAGGTCATTTTGCTGTGATTCTTGCGCCGGCAGACTCCTAAGAGGTAGGACTTCATCTTTCATTATGGTCGCGCCTTCCTGTTTCGAGGTTTTGGCACGGATCCCGAGGCAAGCAGTGACCCCTTTTTCTGTATGGATTTCCTTGACAGCAGCGGGGTATTTTGGCCGTATCTTCGCGCACGAGCATCAAACGGAAACGAGCTTTTACAACTTTTTCATCTACAGATCGCAAGGAACGCGCTCGTATGTTTCTTGGATTTTCTAGAGGATTATTTCGAGGTGAAAATCACTGTTTTCTCAGTGAACAGTGCACAGTTTTCAGCACAGATTTTTGTATGTGTGTGCCTCTTGCCGAATTTTTATCTTGACTTACTGAACTCAGATTTGGGCGTGCAAGTACCGTTGCGAAGCTATCGACGCGAGGATCGCTGTGATATTTTTCTTGGAATTTCCTGGGCACTTTCTGCAGGTGATAATTTAACAGTTTTGAATCCGAGGTTGTATGTGGTTATAAGAGCAATAATTGGGAGCCTAAGTGTAATTAGTGAGCTTTGTATTGTACCAGGAATATTTCGGGTGTGCTAAAATTGTGGGAGAAAGGATTGGAGTTTTGGTATTTCTTGCTGTACGGATCCGGACAGTTAGCACTTCAGGTGGGTGGTTGTTGTACTCCTCTCCTTTGGTATGCCCACTAGGAACATCAGAGTGTTCCCTCATTTTTGAGGCCCGAAGTATTATTAGTAACCTTGCATGCTCTAGGAAATTAATTATTGGTTGATTGATCTTTGATAAATTGTTATTTGATCCATGTGGAAATTATTGGACTGCATGTTTAGGGTTAAAATAATAGTTGAGGATTATAAAATTGCTAAATATTCTTATGAGACTGTCACTTAGCTTATGTCACTCTGAACTGATTACTCTTGAAAAATGGACAACATATTGAGACAATGCATGATTAAACGGGTCACGTAAATATTGACATCTTTTACTGCTACACTATCTTTTGGGACTTGACTTAGGAGAAACCATGCATTTATTCTTTTCTTCTCCTATTATCGATAGACTTGCGGCATAGTCGCTCAGGTTCGAGCGTGTGTTTGGACAGTGTAGCCAGGTATTGGGGATTTGGGACAGGTTGGGCTTTTGGCAGGGTGTTGCGGCGACCACGGATCTTGGCTGGTTGACCGGGTTGTTACTGTTGCATCAGATTGGGGGTTTTGGGGATCGGGCTTTCTTTAGTGGATGGAGTTTTCCACTTTGATCATAGTCATGATCCAGTCCTGCTATTATGAGACAGTGGTTACAGAGATGCTTTTTATAGTGATTTCCCTACTCGTGTGGGTCGCTCCCCTCGAGTGCCACTCCGGAGTGTGCGATCGGACGGATTGAGGCCGGTCTGTTATTACTTTAGGGCTTGATCGGACGGGCCGAGGCCGATCTGTTACTTACGTTGGGGACATGACCGTATCAGGCAGTAGTCGGTCAGTATCCCCACAAATGAGATTAGCAGGCAGTGCCAGTGTCCACTAGCGTTAGATTGGGTCGTTTGACAGGCTTCTTGATACTGATGCTTACTTTTCCATACTTATTGGTTTATCATGTAGAGGCATATTAGGGGTAGCACTTCATCAGTTGTCATTCATAGCTTCACCCCCCTTTCTCTTCTTCCCCTTTTGCCTCTGATTACCTAGTGGGCATATTTGAGCTGAGGCTTTACCCACTAGGGGAGGCTACTGTTTATAGTAGTACTTACCCCCATTGTCTTTTCTTGTTTCTTCTTCCCCTTTGTTTTGCAGAGTCCTCTGCGGGAGTTGCTGGGCCGTCAGCAACTGATCGAGGTAAGCGGATTGCAGACTAGATAGAGAGCCACCCGAGGGTTGTAGCACGTAGCTGGAGCTTGTGGGTACCTGGTCTTCTCAGACAGCTTTTGTTTATTTCTTTTTGGGTCTGGGTTTTGCCAGCTGTTTGTATTTAGTGGTCAGCTGGGAGAGACATCTGTATTTTATTCCACTGTTGTACTCTTTTACTTCCAGCTTCTGTCTGAGATACAGTAGTCTTAGTTTAGCTCTGATTATTATGCTCTTGTATTATTATTTCTTATCTGAGCAGGTTACCGACGCTTCGTGTATGTGGGAAATACCGCATGCACGGCGGATCTGTAGACGGGCCCGGGTTCTGGTTTACACCCGGGGCGTGACAGATTAAGTTGGTATCAGAGCTTAGGGATAGGTTAGTTGGACTTAGGAAACCCTAGGCTTTTGGACAGACCCTAGGATGATAGGGCGTGAGTGGCGTAACATTTTGCGAAAGTCGGTGATTTTATAGTTGACTCTTCCTGTGAGTGAAGAGAGATCGACATAGCCTATTCTGTTGGACCATTATGTTGGCTGCAGACAACATAAGGTCACAGAAATAGGAGGATGTCTTTTGACTTTCGCCAGATTGGGTCGTGTGGGGTTTGGTTGCTGATGATTGGTTTCTTGTGGCAGGATGCCTCCTCGACGTCGGATTCCCACGCGGGGTGTCCCCTTCACCCCCTGTTGAGCCAGAGCAGCCTACACCCCCCGAGCTTACTGAGTTGAGGGCCTTGGTGGCCCAGTTGGCGGAGGGTCAGCGCCGCCAGGAGCAGAGGATTGAGCAGCTGCTTGCTCAGAGGGAGGCACCACCCCCAGCTGTTCCTGAGGCCCCTGTGCCTCTTGTTGCCCTTTTGTGCTGTCGGCACCATCTTCGAGTAGCGGGGCTCCTGGAGCTATTCAGCCTTTGACTGCGGAGGAGGAGCGGGATTTTGCTGACAACTCTCTACGTTTGTTAAGCGGGGACCACCTAGATTCTCGGGGCGGGATGCTCAGCCCCGGGCTGTTGGGAGATGGCTTTCTGCGATGGAGAAGCTTTTTCGGGACTTCTTCATCGACCCGAGGTACCGAGTGCACATGGCGGTGCCTGTTTGGACGGAGATGCTGATTTTTGGTGGCAGCGGGTAGAGCCACTGGAGTTCCGGATTACTCGACAGTTGCCTTGGGAGGAGTTCAAACGGATGGTGTTGGACACCTATTTTTCTACCAGTGTGAAGAAGAAGTTGGAGGACGACTTGAAGAATCTGCTAGCAGGGCGATCGATCGGCCCATCTCTATTTTCAGGAGTTCATGGAATTGCTGAACTGTGTGCCCTTCGTCGCTCGTGACGGTCCACACCAGGTTGAGTTGTTCGAGGGAGGCCTCCGTCCAGAGATTTACACACTGGTGCATGCTCAGAGATTTCAGACTCTGGAGGCAGCCGCAGAGCATGCACAGTGGGTGGAGAGAGGTGATCAGGTGGTGGCCAGATAGAGGGCCGCGGTCGCGCAGAGTTCCGACAGGAAGCGACAGCCCCAGAGGCGGGGGGACAGGCCAGCTCATGGAGACCGCCACGGCCGCCGCCGTCCCAGTCTTTTGGCCGTGGGCGATCTGAGAGGAGAGGGCCTGGTGGACCCCAGAGACCGCAGCAGCATCAGCATTAGCCGCCAGCAGCAGAGATCGAGCCCAGCAGCAGAGATCTCAGCAGCAGTCCTCGGGGAGGCAGCCAGCAGCAGCAGTCGAGGCATATCCGGCCATCAGATAGGTGTGTTTTCTGCAGGGGGCAGCACCCGTCAGATACATGTGACCAGAGATGGGGACGATGCTTCCGATGTGGACAGCCAGGGCATGTGCGAGCTACCTGCCCCCTTACTACTCCCTCGGCACCTTCTTCTGCGTCCGGCTCCATATCCCTCTCAGCAGAAAACAGCGGCCATCAAGCTCAGCGGCCTTATGCTTCAGCGAGAAGGCCGTCTCCAACTCTATCCTACAGATTCCCGACCTCCAGCACCGAGTGGGAGGGCGTGGTATGCCGCCAGTTGGCGGATTCTCCAGCGGCAGACCTGGTGGTGGCAGGTATTATTCTACTCTTTGGTATTCGGACTCGTACTTTATCGACACTGGCATCTCATTCTTTCAT